>JAIPRL010003033.1:0-51393 GCA_025469235.1 Pemphigus obesinymphae | reverse complement strand
ATGGCGAGTGATATGAGTAAGGTGGGAGTAATTGAAGAAGATGCGGGAGATAGTGTTAATTGGAAGTGTAGGACCAGGGTGGCCGACCCCAAATAGTTGGGAGAGAAGGCGAAGGAGAAGAAGAAGAAGAAGAAGAAGAAGAAGAAGTTTAAATCTTTATTATAAATCTTAGAAAAGTGTGCGGAGAAAAACTTATTTCCTGATCCAAAGTACCTAAACATTGATTTTGAAAAATCGATTATCACAGCCGATTATAATATTTTAGGTATTGATATAATAATGAGATGCTTTTACTATCTTTGCCAGAGTATATTCCGTAAAATACAACAGCTCGGTTTATAAACGAACTATATTAACGACGATAAGTTTAGTCATTTTCGTTCCAAGATTAATGGACTTTTGACATTTTGAACATGTTTGTAAAACAAAGTTGTTATTTTTATCATTTATGTATGAATTCTGAAGTATAAACTTCATAATTCGCCTCAACGAATGAAAAGGAATTTTAAATTAGTACATTTTGAAGGATCTTCAATCGGTGGTAAAGAGTAAAATCCAGAATATTGTTAATTGTGTCAGTAATATATCATAACAATAAAACCACAAATTATAACATAATCCCAGTTTTATTGTGGCAGATTGGTGATATGTAGGTACATATTATATAAAATTGTTTATTTTAAATATGTAAATAGGTATATTTATAAATATCAAAGACCGATCGATCGTTTACAATTGTTGACCATGGTTGCAGAATAGAATGTTATAAGTTATAACCGTCTATTTAGTAAATCAGGTCGGTCGGGGTATAACATTTGTGTAGATTAAGCATTAATATTACTTAAATATGAGCAAGGGGGCCCTGGTGGCAAAAACAAAACCGGGCCAATCTGAACCTGCACCTAACTAACTTTTATTTCTAAATTTAATTCAACACATTCATCTCCGGTATTTTATTGAGGTAGTCGAGCAGGAGTTTAGGAGTAAATAGTTATTTTGATAGAAAATTGGTTGTAATACTTGGTTGTGAGAATTTAAAGAGGTAAATTTTCCCTTTTTCAGTATTTTTCTAAATCATAAAATTTTTTTTATAAATTTACAGGAAATAGCACAGTTATAAATACAATTGTTATGGTTACTACTATTATAATTATTTTTATAATATATTTACAGAATTTTGTTCTAGTCGTCTTTCGTATGAAATTATTTATTTTCGTTTTTCAGTTTCAAATAATAATCCACAATTGTGCTCGAAGACCATAAACAATCTTAAATCTAAATAGAATGACAAATGTATGATATACAGACACCATGTGGATATTATACAATTTGGTTACGGTAGGACGTAGTAATATAATGGGACGGTGATGAATCGGAAAAAATCGTTTATAATAATATACTTTATATATGTTCAAGTGCATTTTATATAATATGAATATTAAATTATAATTTTGTACATAAGGCCATATTATATATGTATATAAGGTATATTGCATATATATATGCATATTGTATCTTCTTCTTCTCCTTCGCCTTCTCTCCCAACTATTTGGGGTCAGCCACCCTGGTTCTACACTTCCACTTAACTCTATCTCCCCCATCTACTTTACTTATTCCCACTTTCCTCATATCACTCGCCATCACATCCCCCCATCTTTTTTTCCGTCTTCCTCTCCCCCTCTTACCAACAACATACATTTCCCTTACTAATCTTACTGCCTCAGTCTCTACCCTCTTTAATACATACCCGAGACATTTTAATCTATTCTCTCTCATTTCGTCTACTATCGAAGCTACCCCTATTCTACCTCTGATATACTCATTCCTTATTTTATCCTCTCTAGTAACTCCACTCATCCACCTTAACATTCTAATCTCAGCTACACTCATTCTCTGTTCTATATTTCTATCTACTGCCCAAGATTCCGTTCCATATATCATTGCAGGACTCACCACTGCCTTATAAAATTTACCTTATAACCTAATAGGGATTCTTTTAGCACACAGATACCTGACGCTTCTCTCCACTTCGGCCATCCACACTTAATCCTGTGTTTCATATCCTCTTCGAAATCCCCATCTTTCTGTATAACGGACCCTAAATACTTGAACCTCTCCACTTCTCCCACCACATTCCCACTTCACTTTATTTATAGACTTTCCCTATTCCCTCTGTGTTCCCTTTCACCAAAATCATACTCTATATATTCTGTTTTACTTCTACTAATCCTTAGTCCTTTACTTTCTAGAGCTTTCCTCTACTCTTCAAGTCTACCATTCACTTCTTCAGGAATTTCTCCTATCAGTACTATATCATCTCCAAACCAAATTCACCATGGTACCTCCCCCTGTATATCCTTTGTTATCTCATCCATTACCAGGGAAAATAAGTAAGGACTCAAAGCTGAACCCTGATGTACCCCTACTCTGACTATAAAATCCTCAGTTTCTCCACACAGACTTGGTCAATAAACATTCAATATATAAAATATATATGTATGTATATATATATATATATATATATATATATAAATAAAAAAAACTATTATATATTTATATAGGAACAACAAAACATGTATATTATTCGTTTAAATACGAAATAAATGATTCTATATAGTAGGTATATGCATCTAGAAATTAATATAATAATTATATAGTAAAATAATAATATTAATAGTACGTAATTATTTGTGTACATAAAACATTTGAGTAACTATTACGCCCTCACATCGCATATATAGTGTTACCACTAAGGTCATATTATATATGAAGAGAAGATCTCCCCAACATTTTTTTAAATTACATTTTCTGTAGATATAGTTTTACTAATATTGTAACATTTAAAAAAAAAACAAAAACAAAAACAAAAATGTAATCATATAGGTATTATACAGTACCTATATCCTATGTTATGGCCTTGTACCACTATATATACGCGGTTGATTTTTAGGGACAATAAGTATATTGTCGTCATATACATTATATATATATATATATATATATGTGCGATAATTTTCTCGTTTTAAGTACAGACTACTATTTAATACTAATCTATAATGAAAATAAAAAATAAAAAAATAAAACACAATAATATATTTACAACTTAACGTCTAGTGACACATAAAATATACACATATATACGATATATTATAATATTATGGTATTGGTATACGTAGTAATACACGCGAAATACTTAAACAATAATAATTTTACATAAAAAGAAATATTGGTTTTTAGGTAACTACGCACGTAATAAATATAATATAAAAATATTGACGAGAAATGTACCTATTTCAATAATTAAATCATCTTGCGTTTTTCGCATTCAGATAATTATAACATGGATATTATATGTGTATGCACGAATGGAATGTTTTGAATATTATTATTTAACCCGTGTACTGGTTAAATAACGTTAAATTTATTTGAGCTCTTTAAATATATGAAATGACCGGCCGTTGGCTATTTGCACGAAGTAACAGCAATATAATGCACACGACGTATATAGCTCGTATTCACTAGGTATTTGTTCGGAATGTTTATATGTCAAATAATGGAACTTGAGTATCGGTTGGGTCACAGAATATAATATAGGTATTGTCAGTTAGGATTGAAATGAAAGATACCTACAATAAATTTTTACTTTTTTACCGCTCAAGAATTTATACAATATAATAAACAACGTAGATGGAATAAAAATGAGAATACAGTTATTTTCGTTCATAGTTTTGTCAGTTTGGAATGTCAGAAAAGAGTAACTTCTGGTAAAAGCTTTAGAATTTCATTACAAAACGTCCGCTCTTTGTTTAGAAAGTCGTATAGTTTAAGTTGTCCCGCAGCAGTCCGAGAATATTGGATAATATAGTATGGGAAAAACATATTATATACATACGCGCTGCACAATATTATATAGATATATATAACAACATATAAATCCAAAGAATGAATGTAAAACGAGGCGATTACAATAATTACTATTAGTTGCCGAAAAACCGTGTCCGAATTATAAAAAAATTTCCCAGTGTTTAACGGGTACAACTGCGAATCCGATAATGACACATATAATATAATATCTACGTATAATTTGTAAATTGACCGTTATTTCTGAATATACTGATATTATAAAACGAAAGCATTACTTTTTTCACACTTTTTAAAAAGTCATCATTACGCGTTAATGAGCATCTTCATTACCGAAATCGTTTTTAGCACCTGATCGTCTTTTTAACATTTTTATAATGTATATTACACGCATAAAATTCATTCGATAAAATCAAAACTTCAACCGATACCGGAATACAAAACTACAATATTATGAAAAAAAAAAAAAAAAAAACAAAATAAAAAATTGGATCATACGAAGCTATCACAGCAGTAATAAACGGGAACGCGTACATACGAGGTTTATAAATCGTATCGAAATCAAATATATGACGCTCACAAAAATCAATTAAAACTAACCTATGCTGACTACAAGTCGACAAATCATATAATTATTTAATTACAATATAATATATTATAATTTATGGTAGTGTATATACAGTAAAATTGTTAATCGTCATTAAGAAATAATAATTCAGGGAACATGTAGGATATAAAACTGTGAAAATACGGTGTGCTCACACCATATCGAGCGTATTTTAGAAATTCATGTAGCAAAGAAATGCTAAACATTTTGATGATGAATATTTCAGTACGGTTGACTCGATCGGGTACGAATATACGTAGGTAATTTGGTTCCACGTAAGTACGAAATCCTGTTATTTGGAGAGATTTTTCATTATATAAACGCAATATACGTTTTACACGGGATTAACGGAATCTCAGGCAGTAAAAGAAAACAAAAATATGTACTGAAGATATCTGTATAGGAAGTGAAATAATGACTTTTTTTGGTTCGGAAAATCAACGTTTAAAATCCCTTTAAAGATAAATTATTTAATACTGTTACGTTGATTTCCGGACCGAAAATTGACCAAAAACATTATTTCACATCTGGGAAAAGTTTCAAGGGCATTTTTTTTTTTTTTTTTTAAATTTTTGTTTTACTGTCTGGGATATAACTTGATCTCCGGTTCAAATATACGTATATACAAGGGGTGCATGGCGACGATTCGAAGGATCATCCTTATGAACGTGCCATCAGTCCAAATATAAGAATGACGGTCGATGATTTTTATCTTATTTATACATAACACACACACACACACACACATAATATATAAATATTATAATACACACGCGAGTAGCGATAATATATAAGATAAAAAATAATAATAATAATAATAATAATAATAATAATGAAAGAGTGAGAAGAGAAAGAAACGGAGAACGAGAGCGCGCGCGCGCGAGAGAGAGAATGAGTAATGGAATAGAAACATTATTATTATTGTTATTACGTTCACGTCGAGATCAGGAGTAACAGCGCGGCGACAGTTACCGTGGCGACAGCGGTGGCAGCCGTGACGGTTACGGCGGTGGTGCCGCCGCACGCGAGCTGTTCGCGATGGTACGGTACCGTGAGCGGTACGTCCGACGGCGATTTGCATTTGTTGTCGCCGGACCCGCCGAAACTGTGGCCGTCGTCGCCGCCGCACAGCTCCTCGCACGCCGGACACACGATGACGCCCTTGTGCAGCCAACCGTTGGCCACCAGCCGGACGACCAATTCCTGTCCCGGGAAGTAGCACGTGTACGTGTGGTTGGACACCTGTATTTTATACAAACACACAGAGCATAAAAACAGTTACGAAATATACACGACGTCACAGACGAAACCGACAATATATAATATATACTATAACAATATTATATAATACGATACGAGACGGAATTTATTCGAGTTTGAACACGCTTTATAAGAGTATGCCCATTAGCGGTATTAAAATACGTTCGCGCACCACAAATTCTCTCTTTGTAATCGCAGAGTCAACATTTATACAAAATATGAAAGATGAGAATATTCACCGTATGCCGTAGCGTGGAGTTTTTTTTCTTCTTCAATTTTAACATTTTAAAATTTCACGATTTTTAATCACGGATTTTAGAGGGCTTTCGTAATAATAATAATAATAAAAAAAACTCCAAGTTGCAGTTATAAAGTATGAACGTGATTTTTAACAAATACCGTGATAACACAACAATAAAAAAAATGGTACTGACACACGACTATTTTTAAATTACTTTTAAAATATAATTAAATATTTTTAAATTGTTGGATTTTGATTTTTCTTAAAATTTTATAAAAACAATGCCTATACAAAAACCCCTTGAAAATCGGGTGTATAAGCGTCTGTGATGCAGTGGAGGGAGGGTACTCAACACAAATTCGTATATCTGCGGGTATACACGATGATCGTATATAAAAATTATTGAGAAAATCGAAAAATGAATTCTCTAAAGTACCTACTAACTTGATGCGATTCGGTACCGGAAAATGGGTAAGCACTCCTACTAAAATTGTTGGTATATATACGTGTTTGAGGAAAGGAAGAGATAAAATTCACAGTTTAAAAAATCCTAACGAATAAATTCTAGTATACCTGTATAGGTACGTATATGTATATCTAGTTGGGATATTTGAATACAAATAAAATGAGGATTTGGTGTGAGTTTGGGCAATACAGGGTTTAAACTTGGTAACTGATTCCCAACCCCCTTCCTCATTATTGGCTTAATTCAATATAGGACACGAACGAGTTAGAGGAGTCAGTGACATGTGTTGGTGTTGGTTTTCTAAATTCTTTTAAGTTTTTCTGCTTATTACCCGTTTTAGAAAGCGTTGTATAAAACATGTAAAAGTTATTCCAATAGTACGATTTACCAAGTCGTTTTAGAGTAGAAATACCTATTTTCAAAATTGTGGACGAGAAGTGTATAGTGAGACGTAAAAAGTTAACATTTTGATTATTTCAAATAATTTATAACCATTTTTGATCATTTATTCCGAAAAAATTAAAATATATTCGCATTTGCTATTAAATAAAAATATCAAAAATCGAACTTCATACGTTCCACTGTACAATTTTTGTCTATAATTTTGATAATGAGTATTTTTACTCTCTAGTCATTTGGTAAGCCGCATTATTGGAACAACTTTTACATGTTTTGTTGTAAAAATCAATTAAATTGCATCGTCATGTGCTTCTCTAGTAATTAATGGCAGCTTTCAATATCAATTTCATACACTTATCCCATACAATTCACCGCATCATAGATAAACCGGCTGTGACGTGAAATACAAAAAGTTCAATTTTTACCATTACGCTAATTTTTACTATAGTACGGCTATAAATATATTTGAAACTTTGTAATATCTTATATATTTTATAATCGTATTGATAATTTCGAGCGATATTTTGAAGTATAGCTCTTATTTAGACGATACATAAACCCAGTTATTAATAAAAACAAAATGTTCTTAAAATATTTACAGAAAGTGAAAGAATGTACCAAGTAAATTGCTGTAATAACTAACGTTTAAAAAGTCCTTAAATTATTATTATATTTTCTGAAAATGATATAAAAACATTTCGTTTTTTTTTATGTCTATCCACTAGGTACCAAATATGACGTAATTTCCTGTCTATAATGAATTAATGAATAATAATTATGGGCATTTTGGATGTATTAGGAAATTCGAATATTTAAAAAATAATATGAATATTTCACAATGATTAAAAAGGTAAATATGTCATCATTGATTTGATTGAACTATCATCTCTGTCGCCTATCAGTAATAAATGCACGTTAAGTATATTATATTTGTGTATATATATATATATAGTATATTATATTTAAGAGGATACTACACACTCGACTTTTAAAGTCTAATTGTTTGTTAATAAACTAATTGTTTATAGTGGAATTAAAATTAAACAATTGCAAGACGTTTAAATATTTTTTTATATATGTAATTTACATGTATCAGTATCATACTACTTTATACGTATTATACAATATAACTAACCTTTTGCTTTCTAGTCACAATTTGATCAAAAATTTACATAAAAAGAAATTACTGCATTATACATAAAATATGAAGACTATATATAACTGTACTTTAAAAAAAAAAAACTTCAAGTTATATGGTATAATATATATTTTACAATTTTGATCTGTAAACTATTGTAAAAGAAGTTGTACGGCGTCTACACTTAGATAGCGTTAAGATAGATAAGTGGTATTCTCTCAAGTGGACAAATTTGCAATTTATTTACACGATTTTTAATTAAAATTTTACACAGTAGTATTGTCAACAAGTATTTTACACAGAAGTTGCCATTAATTTCACATTTTTGTGAGTAACTCTGTCCAGAAAGAAAATGGCTAAAACTTTACAAAAACCATTGAAACTCCTACGAAGAAATATTGAAAAATTCACTTGATACGTTTAAATTATTAAAATTTTTTTTTTTATGGGAAGAGGCGAAAATTTTGCATTGCAGCTCAGAGTATATTTTAAGGAATTTTTACTGGAAACATTATGTCTTTTTTCACAACAACTTTTTTTGAGGTGCTATTGTTATTTTCTTGCCGTGCCTTTCTACCGAAATTTCTGCTCCTGAGGCGTAATTAAAAATCTTTTTTTTGGGTTATATACATCCATTTACCATTGGGTAACACTAATTCTTCACTATTTTATATGTTAAATTGTTAAAATATGATATAGTGTAGCTAAAAGGTTTTTTTTTAAATATATTACCAAATGATGTAAAAATCTCATAAATATCTGTTTTGTAAAAAACTGGTTTTAAAATTATAGCGCAGTAATATGACTAGGTATAATAGATAACAAAATGTCCATGATATCTAACCTAAAACTATTCATTTTTGACCTCAATTATTTTTGTTTTTTAATAACTATATTTTTAACGAAATAACGTATAACTTGATATATAAACTGTTAAGGCGCACAACATCAACTTTCGTTTCGACCTAAAAATGTGACAAAATGGTGGGACGTTGAAAAGTCGAATTTTGATTCTAAAAACTGTTTTGCAATCATCAGTTTGTCTTTTAGGGATCGATCGAGACGTTTATTTGTATTTTAATTTTGAGCCATGTTATTTATTATTAAAAATAGCAATTTTTAAACATTGATTATATTTTAATCTGTAATAACGAATAATAAAGAAAAATGCCTCGATCGATCCCTAAAAGACCGACACATTAAAATCTGTTTACAGATTGTAAATTTGACTTTCCAAAGTTCCACAATTTTATAACGCTTATTGGTATTTTAGTCAGAAATTTCGTAATTATACAACAATAAAATTGATACGAGTACGAGAATATTTTTAGATTAATTTTAAAATGTATTTATATATTTCTAAATTGTTAGATTTTTATTTTTTATAATATTTTTTAAAATTGTCTATACAGAACCCCTTAAAAATTGCAGGTGTTGTGGCCCCTTTACTATACATTCAAATTGTGTCGAATTGTGCATATACGAGTATAGGAACCCCATAAAACATTACTAACGCATTTTGTAATTGCGTATTGCGTATAGTATAAATACGTATGTTTCTTTTTATTTATTTATACGATTATTATTCACCGAGTAAAAATGTTTTTGATAAATGTATAATATAATAGGTACCAGTGGCGTAGCCAAGCTGGGGCTGAGTGAGTTGCAGGCCCTCCCTGAAATTTCAGGAAAATTTAAAAATGCTTTCAATGTTCTGTGAACATATTATGTAATCATATATATATATTTTAAATTGTAATTTATATAGAGATCGATGCAAAAGTCTAAAATGTTAGTTTACAGATTTAAATTTTTTTTCCTATTTTCATATCGTATCGGTTTTTAATAAAATTTTATAATATTCGATATTCAAATAATGTGCACCGTTACGTATCGGTCGTATTTATATATTATTGTCTCGCATCTCCTTTTGTTGTTGGGTACAATGAACTTGTATGTGTTACGTATATAATAAATATATTAAAATCAAATGAAATGTCTGAAAAAAGAAAAACGCTAACCTTATTTCACAAAAAATACAAGTACCTATATAAAATATAAAGTTAATTTCATTTAGTAGGTCCAACTAATACGTTTTAAAAACAATTACTAGGTACCTATACCTAATATTAAAATGTACTTTAATATAAATGATGTACCTATAAATATATAAAATTAATATTTTTATTGTTGATGGAAATTAGCAGTTCGTTTACAAATTATAAAAATATAGATTAAAAATAATCCTATGTTGTTTCAGACCTCTATCTGAATTTGCCGACCAGCAGTATTTATCTCTTAGATCCACCACCGTGTAGGTACTGCATAGCATCACATTTTTAATAGGTATGTTATTGTACATATTATTAATACAAAAGGAAATTCATAATTTTCTCCATTCTTTCTTTTAAAATTAAGGAAATTAATTTTATAGTACATATTATTATAAAATATAAGTAGGTACCTACCTATATTATAAAATCAATAGTACGGTTACTAATAATTTAATTAATTACGCAGTTTAGTAAGTGAAAGGATGTACAGAGACCAAATCTAAAAGTATATAGCCACGGCATTGGCATACCAAACGTATGGAGGATCTTATTTAATCCTCTCCTATATAAAAAATTATCAGCCCCCCCTCCCCAAATGAAAATTCTGGCTACACCACTGATAGGTACGGTAGTAATAATATAGTACAACTGTATATTATACACTAAAGTGCATTCGATCCTTAAATACCAGTTCTGTTAGAAGGAGCGCTCCAATACTTACTCATTTTTTATTTTGCATTTAGTCGGTACTTTTAAAGCTTACATACACTAGATTGGATCGGATCGGATACGTATATTATAATAAAACGTTGTAGTTCACGTGCTAGCAGCTAGATAGACGTTACTTTTTGTTCGTGCCTAATATTAAAATAAATATTATATTTAATTATTAAATAATATATGGAACTCGACTTATTTTTCCCTTGGAGACGTTCAAGTATTACGTAAGCGCATAGGGGGAGAGGGGTCTGTCGTATGCTGACGTCAGCAGTAATAAAAAAAATCAAACTATATACATAAATACGTACTTATTTTTATCAAAATATGTAACAAAAGTTTTTATTTATTTTTAATTAAATCATATAAAATTCGGAAAAATATTTTTTTATCATTTAAAAGAGGGGGGTTGTCGGACATATGCTGATGGAATAAAATAGGTGGGGGGTCTAACATTTGTAGACAAGATGAGGGGGTCAAAAAAGGCCAAAAATGTGCCGACGTAAACGCCCCGCTTGCTAATAATGCTAATGTAAAAGTAATATCTTCGTCACTACTCGTGTCACTCATCGTGCATATGCTTTTGTAACCACCAACTGTAACGATAATCAAATAAATTAAAACTCGTTTCGCACTGTCTGATCGCGTGTTCTGATGTATTCCGATTCGATCCGACGGTTCCAAGCCGGTGTGTGGCAAGCTTAAGAGGATATTTTTCGATTTTCTCTACAGTTTTTTTAAATATGTTTAGAAGATCTACCAAAAGTTATGTAAAAATGGTAAAAATACAATTTCGGCAAAATTGACTAAAATCCATTTTAAATAAAATTCCATTGTAATTCCTTAAATAATGATACTATAGACTTGACATTTTTACCAAAAATGTAGATAAACACGAAATACACGTCAATTTTTTTTTTTTACCAATTTAGGGTTATTTAGAGCAATTAAAATTGTTTAGGTTGTTAATTGTAGACTTAAAGATAAGAAAATTCAATATAGAGTTAAGCGTGTTATTCTAACTACCACATTAAATTTTTTTGAAAATCGTTAGTCACAATTTTTTTTATAATAACTAAAGTTTTAGGATAAAATGTATTATTTTAGTATAAAATGATAATGATCAAAATGATGCGTGTAATCGATTTTATTTGTAATTAAATAATTTTACAAAATACATATTATGTATCTATTTTATCACCATATTAGCATGATACCATTTTTATTAATGGGTTTCTAAATTTTGGGTTATATTTATGGAAATTATGTATTTTAATTTGTTTTAGATTTTAATATTGTAAAATTTAATGCAAGGTTAATCGTACATTACACGTATATTCAGAGGTAATTCTTAAAATATATTGATGAATATAATATATACCTAGTAATAATTAATAGATAATGTATATTGTATATTGTACCAAGTTTATCACTCAGAATAATTTTATCGTAAGAAATGATTAATCATTGCTTTTAAATATAATATTTTCCACTATAAGTATAGATTAATTTAGATTATTATTTATTTAAGGGGGGACAGCCTCAACTATTTATGGACATCATAATTGTAGCATTGTTAAAAATTGATTTGAATTGGAGGGGGATAATTTTAACTTCAGGTAATCTAAGTCCCTTTATGTCCCCTGCGATTTCCGCTTATCATCTAAGTATTTTAACCATCGAGCGAAGTGGTTCCACTCCCTAATGATCGGCTTTTTATAATAATAATATGACTACAGTTAACTATAACAATTACAAATATTAATAGCTATTATACAGATAAGAAAGGACAATTTTAATTAATTATAGGAATTATAATTTTAAAAATTTTTGATTGGCTAGAGTTTTTCATAGTCTAATTTCAACTTGTGAATAATTATAATAATGACTAGTTAGAAATAATCGTTTTCGCCAATCGCGAACACATCAGTTTCAAGGGGTTGTGCATAGGCAATTTTTAAAAATGTTAAGGAAAATTAAAATTCAACAATTGATAAATATTTAAATAAATTTAAAAAGTCATTTTAAAATAGCCCTATGTCGGTAACAACTTTTATTGTTGCATAATAATAAATAATTATTGAAAAGACGTCTGTAAAGACCAAAAAATCTGACAAAATGATGGGTACTTATATTGTTCTGATTTTAATTCGGAAAATATATTAAGATTCTCTAGGTTCTTTACTAGAGAATGTTCAGAATATTATTTTTATATTATGTTTTTTTTTTCATATGAAAATGGTTTGCAAATTAATAAATTTGTAAAAACTAAATAGCTTTTTTTAAAATCTTTTAGAAAAATATAAAAATTCTAGTTAAAAAAGTTTTTAACTTTTTCTAAATTTAAGAACCTGCAAAATCTTAATATATTTTTAGATTTGAAACTGGAAAATATTAAGTGGGCTTAATTTTGTCAGATTCATAGCCTTTAGATCTAAATCAATAAAAATCACTTTCAGCCGCCTTAAACGGGCTAATTAATTATAAACCCTGCTTTATAAGTAGGTATATATAAAGCGATGGGTACATAAATATTTCTCTTTAATAATGATTTAATAAAACAAAACTGAGAAAATTTTAAGCACATTGTATATTCTTTTAGGATTATCAACATTATTTTTTAAGATTATATTATATTATATTATCTTTGTTTTATTTTTTTAGCACATATTAAAAAAAGTATAGTTAATAAAAAAAATTTGAATTCGGTACTTCAGTCTATATATTATATATATGTTACATTTATATTTAGACCTATAAGTTATCAGAATATAATATTTGACGAACAGTAAAGTTGAGGTATATCGTCAAATATTCAAAATTCAATTAATTATAATGATCCGTTTAAAAAAATGCTAATAAGCAGCTGTCAGTCGGAGTTAATATAATATTTATTAAAAATCTGCTATCTAGTCGATATGGTGATATTTACTATTAATATATATAAAAATATATAACATATCCGAATGCAACAATCTGCGGTTCAATATATATGTAGAATATTAAAATTAAATGAAGCAAAGATAGAATATATAAATTATTAATTTATAATTTATACGCAAAAATGTATCCAGAGTAAATTTACAAAGGGGAAAATATTCTTTAAATATATCAACAGTTATTGAATAATATATTTTGGAAAAATCAATCCAATTATGTTAATATTGGTTTGTGCTATGTGTATATCATACAATTAAATTATGAAAATATACTCACGATAATATGAAGTCTTCCGTTTTGACAGCTATATTCGTAACATCCTGAACCCCAGTGCTGCCATTGTCTGACTTGTTTGCACGTCTGTTCTTCCCACATCTGATTTGTATGGTCAAAACATTTAGAATTGTCTCCATAAACTTCTAGTGCAAAGTTCTTATCTGGATCTATACGCGAAACAGAAGCAAAATCATCAAAATCTGTGCACACGCACAAATTATTTAACATTTTCGAAAAATAAAATAGCTATGAATATATTTTGTTCAATTAGACATTTTATTTATTACGTTAAATCGAACATTAAATACGATAAACTGTAGATTAAAATATAATAAAATAATTTGCGTATTGCACATTTTGACGGAAGTAATTGAATTATGGACTTACGAGGATTATTTTCCGGATACTGACAATGTGATCCCCGTATAACAACGCTCTTTGATCGCCATATGAACTCCTGTATATACGGACAGTAATCCGCAAGACTTACGGACCCTCCATAATATGCTTCACGACCCGGTGTTACGTGTGGAATGCTATCAAAATTCTAAAGTATGATATAAAAAACAATAAATAAATAAATTAGCTTGGTTTAAAGTAGCTAAATGTGATCAGTTAAAAGTTAAGAAGATATGATACTCGTATTTGGTGTCTCCGTCTAACCAACTTTTAATATACAAAAATTACGTTCAGCATTTGTATTAAAATTTTGTCATTTCTAATATTAAGAGTAAATTGACCTATAGCCGAATTTATAGACGAGATTATTATCTAAGCCGTAGCGTCGTCCTTTTTCCTTATTTTAAAAAAATATATAAGTATTTCAAAAATTAATTAATTAAAATAGATATATTTTTTGTTCAAAGCTTCTATAATGACCTTAAGTGGTTGATGTGGATTCTTCCTGTGGAGGGGGCTAATAATACCTCCAAAGTTTTCTCAAGCCTGTCGTAGTAGTCGACTAATTGAGGTTGTGTCAGGTCGACAGCTGGCGTAAAACTTGTTAAAAAGTATAAAGAGTCCTAAACAGAATATAGGCGAGTATTTTCATTTCGGATGTTCGGGTTAGATTCGCACTTGAGTACGCAGGATAGGTTCAAAGTGCGAGTAGGTATGTGGAATGTAAGAACATTGACAGGTAGGAGCAGGGAGTTAGCAGAAGTTTTGAAGAGGAGGAATGTAAATATTTGTTGTGTGTAAGAAACAAAGTAGAAAGGGGAGAAAGCAAGAGAAATTAATGAGGGGTATAAAATCATATACTCAGGAAGGACTAGTACAAGGAATGGTATAGGAGTGATATTACATGAAGAAATGAAAGGAAAAGTGGTAGAGGTGATTAGGAAAAGTGATAGAATAATTTCAGTGAGAGTAATATTAGAGGATAAGGTATTCAATATAGTAAGTACATATGTTTCACAAGTAGGATGGGAGGAAAGTCAGAAAGAAGAGTTCTGGCAAGAGATGGATGAAGTAATGCAAGGAATACAAAGAATTTAGGATATAATTGGTGGGGATATGAATGGACATGTAGGCTGAGATATAATAGATTAGATTATGATAAAGTGCATGGAGGATATGGGTTTGGAAAAACGAATGAGACCGAAGAAAGAATACTTGACTTTACTTTCAGCAGTGTATACATTAGCAATTTTAAACACTTATTTTAGGAAGACCATTATATAACCTATAAGAATGGAGGGAACAAATAACAAATTGATTATTTTATGTAGAAAAGAAGGGGTTTGAAACAGTGTAAGGACTGTAAGGTAATCTTGGAGAGAAGTGTGACAATACAGCATAGGTTAATGGTTATGGATATTTGGTGTAAGAAAAAGAGGGCGTACAAAAATAAAATAAAAATATAGGTAAGGAACCGAGGATTAGGTGGTGGAAACCAACGGGTGAAAATGAAAAAGTATTATAAGGTAAAGTAAGGTAAATTTTACAAGGCAGTGGTGAGGTCTGGTAATGATGTATGGAACAACATTTTGGCAGTAGATAGGAAAATTGATCAGAGAATGAGTGTAGCAGAGATGAGAATGTTAAGGTAGATGAGTGGAGTTACTAGAGAGAATAAAATTAGACAGCGGTACCTTTTTAGTTGTGCGGATCACCAATTTTGAAAAAAAAAACTTTGAGGCCCACAACTAAATATGCAGGTAAAAAATATTAAAATCTATATACATATGACGAATATATATATACTTTTTTCACCTATGAGGCAAAACGCATAATATTATTTTACTTTGGCTAAGATGCGTAATTTTTAAACAAATATATTCTAAATTATAGTATGTAAAGTCGTGTTTAAACTTTAAACTTTAAACAGGATGTTAATAGTATTTACAGTAGTTCTTAACCAGTGTTCCGTGAACTTAGAGATAGTGTTCTGTAAAAATTTGAAAATCAATGAAATATTAACACGGCTATTAAGAAAAAAAACAATGAGAAGGAAAAATTAATTGTGTTTTGTATATATTAATTTTTCATTACGCTGACAACGGATCGTACTCTTAAATTTTCAGAAATATCAGTTGAAAATATTGGGTTTCTGTTCAAACCGGGTTTAAAATTATTTATGAAAATTCCATTATAATTTTCAACATTGTATTTATGTGAAACGTGAACAGCTGACAAACTATATCGTGATAATTTTCATTTTTTTCCATTTACTTTACTGTTTATAATTTTTTATTGGTTGATATGTAAACTGTTATATATATATATATAATTTTCAATATATTAAGCAATATAAAAAATATGTGTACCTACTGTTTTATTTTACGATTGTGTTTCATGATTCTGAAAAGGTTAAGAACCACTGATTTTCAGTGTCATTTTATAACCGTGTTTGAATAAAATTACAGAGGATGTTTTTTGTTCTTATCAGTACATAAATGCATTTTATTAAATATTTTATAAAACTATATTATTATTATATCCTGTATTCATGTTTTAAAAATATATAATAAACGTATTTTTGCTCATAACGTGAATATTATAAAAAATATCACTTTTGATTTTAAGCGGTGTGAGGAATCAATATTAGTTTTACAATATGATCTTTATTTTTCTGGAAACAATATATTTTATCGGGTAGGAGTTGTAGTATAGGCGTTTAAGAGTAAAGACCTTTTTTGATAGTATATTATCCTATATGGTACTTTCCAGAGGTAATTTTTTGATTTTCCCAGTAAAACACAATTTGATGGAAAAATGAAGTTGTCATGGTTACAATCATCGACCTTACATCAATAGACAGGAAGAACCGATACATAACGAGATTTTGGTAACATAACGCAGTGATATAGTCCATCATCTTAAAAATATGATGTACGGGTAATTTTTTTTATGTAAGAACAAGATTTGGCTCTACGTGTAGCACAGTGTAGTATACAATTAACCCAGAAACGTTGTTTTTAAATCAAAAGAAAGATCATGACTTTTACTGTGCTTCTTTGAAGAAGAAAAACTAAAAAAAAAAAAAAAAAATAGCAGTTTTTTTTTAAATCAGTTTAAATTATTATAGGTATATGTCAATAAAATATTTTTCAAGACATACGGGTTATATAATTCAGTTCTAAAAATATCTGTAGATGTAGAGCGAAAAGCAATTTTCATATTTTTTTAAACAAATATCAAGATTAGGTACGCGTAATGATAAAAAAGTAACTGACGTACGTAATAGGACCACTTAATAATTATTTTCAAACGTATTTAAATATTTGTAAACTGTTAAATTTCCATAAAATTATGTAAACAGATTCTTTTAACCGTAGGTGTGTATGTATACTATTATTATATACTGTGTATAACCATGGTATATAATGCATAATTCTACAATATTTAATGTACCTATGTCCTATATACTGTATAAACATTATACCATTTATACCACGGCATTTAATAATAGTAAAATAGCAAAAGTAATACCGTAAATACCGCGATATCGTACACCAGTAAAGGAGTAAAGAATTATCGCCCTCTATAACCCTTTTGTTAGGTTGCATAAAAGACCTATAAACATGTAATATAATTAGTGGGTATGAAGATTCACTACAAAGATATTTTTATTGCATAAGCGTTCTTTAAATGTTTAAGATTAACTAGTAACGATAGAAATTATATATATTTCTCGTATGGTTATCAATAATAAATTATATATGTGTAAAATACATTTAACATTCGTTAATCAATAGAAAAGCGAGAAAAATGAAAGTGGAAGGTATATATATTGAAAATGCTGTAGATAAAAAATTTAAAGGCTAAAGGGTATGGATTAAATCAAAATTATTTAAATTTAATTATTTAATTTAACAAAATGGCGTAGGTGGGAGAATTTTTATTACACCTTTTTAAATTAATTTAAATAAATTAATAATTAAACTATATAACCGGGTTTATATTTACCTAATTATTTAGCATTATAAATTATGTAGTTTAATAAAAAAATATATTTAAATATATTTTTTTAGGAAATTCTTAGTGTTATTTTTAAAGGTCTTTTATATAGCTTTTATTTTATAATTTTACATAGAGCTATAAAATCTGAACTCTGTATTAATTATGTTTACATTGGTATTTTTCAAAATTTAAATCACTTATAAAAAAAAAATAGAAAAATATTCGTTAGACTATATAGGTAAATGAAAAAATAACAATAAAATTTTGAACTGACCTGATAGAAGTTTGGCAGGGGCTGCACGTGTTCGACTAGATTGCACAGGGCCACGGAGCTCCGATCATCCGTACATTCGGTCTCGAGGGGATCCCTTTTCACTTTATTGCAAAACGGGTGGATGGACTGGCCCTTGGAGCGTTTCATGTCCATCCACTGCTTGCAGCTTTTTGTCACAAAATCACAACCCAAATTTTTGCCCCAGCTGAGATCTTGAGCTAATGAATAATTAGCCTTATACCATCCAGTGTCTTCCATCAGTGCCAGCGTTAATCGCGAATATACCGGATTCTGTGTGTGAGTACCTGTCATTGCTTCGTTCTGAAAAAAAAAAAAACATTAAATTAAATTAAATTAATTTTATATTAAAAACAAAAATGGTGCGTAATATAATAGTGTTGAAATCCAGTCAAAAATTACATAACCATTTAACGAACTCAGCAAGTGTTTTATATACCACCGGATTCCGAGGAATAATATTACTTTCTATCGAGAAACTCTGTCGAGAAACTATATAATATGTGTATATCATATTCGTCATATTAATTAAAATATAATAATAACTAAATAAACATATATATATTTTATATAGTTCGAAAATCAATTAATAAGAGTTTTAGACGTATAGTAAATCGAATCAAATTTTGACCTAAAAATAAACTTATTAGAAAGTTGTACATTGATAGCTTATATGTGTGAACTGCAATAATTTAATATAATTAACATTAAAGTAATAACTTATTACAATAGAAATGTATTCGATAGGTACTTGACTGACTGCAATATACACAAAAATTCTCGCATGTCCGGTAATTATAATATCATATACACATAATAATTAAATTATAATTATCTAGTAAATATTATATTAGTATCGTATTAAGTTAATTTGGAAAAAAGTGTAATATTTTATGCGATAACAATATTTTTTCCGTTTAATTTTCAATACAGTTTTGGATCAGTTAAAACTAATTTTTCTCTTTGGAATTACTTTCAGAATATCTAATAATTTCACAATACATAGGTAGGTACTATATATGTAGGGAGTTTTGATAGTTTTATCGTTGTTCAATTTTTATCCGCAAATACTCCATACGGCCTTATATCTACTTATGTAAAACGTCAAAGATGGTTATTATGTACATTGTTCACACGTTATAAATACGATTGTTTTGGACGTATCAAATTAACATTAATCATCGCTAATGCGAAAAATGAGGAATTTGAATTGTTTTCGCAAAATATAAAAATTCAAGATAACTACATGAATAAATATGGTCTAAAAAAAGAGATTCTGAAAATTATAAATAACGTTGTTGTGTATTATTTAATTATACATATAAATACTGCATTGTAAATATTTTTTAGTAGTACAGTATTTTACAGTTTCTCATAAAAATAGAAATACCTATATTTTATGAATCATTCATTTAATGACGTACCTATATGTGTATTATTAAATAATATAAATGTACAATATAATTAAATCGTGCAGATTTCACGAATATAATTTTATATTTCCGAATTTTTAACAAATATTTTTTACGGAAAAAGCTTATTAATAATAAAAAAAATTATCCAAATAAAAACGCAATAACATTTATATAAATATTAATTTAAAGCTCTTCTATAATAGTAAATACTAAACATATTATTATTTGAAAAAAATAAACAATATCTTATTGGTATACAAATTGTTCAAAATTTCCTATTGATATTAGATAATAAATAAAATGTTTACAAACAACTATATTTACTCCCACATAGTTTAAAATTGAATAAAAGGGTATTAAAAAGTAATACCATCGAAAATTTCAAAATAAAAATAGTTGTAAAAACATACTTATATCCTCATAATATTTACACAAAGACGCATATTTTAATGTAGATTTTAATCATTTTTATTCTGATAGATAAAAATATTGTTTTAAGATAAATTATTTTTTTAGGGAAAAGGAAGTATATATAGCTGTGTATGCAAGATGGTAAATCAGATTTTAAAGTGTTATATTTTGTCGTTATTATTATATTTTTAAAGAAAAAAAAAATACAAACATTTTGATTTTATTATTTATGATTTTAACTGGCCAATTACAAACGAGGAGATGTCTGTGAAGAAATTTGTATGGCTCTGAAGTTTATTTTTAGTTGGAATAAAATAAGGAATGAGAATTTACTTTTTTAATGTAACCACGCACTCGCAAATTGTTATTAAAATATGAATGTCAACAAAAATCTTTATGACAAACTTGAATAAAAGTATAATTAAGCAAACTCCAAAACACAAAAATGATTTTAAATTATTTATAAACGGTTTTCTAGAAATCTGGGTGTATAAACGAAGAAATAGATACGATGTCAAAAATTCATTAACATGGAAACAAAAACAAACGGAACCGGAGTAAAAGTTATAATAATAAAATTAAAGCAGTCGGAGATGATTGTATCAAGAGGCAAGAACTGAACGTCGTAAAAATACTGAATATAACATATGTCTGCAGTAAAATAATATGATTCGCAGTAGACGTTAATAAGAGTTATATATTATCAGTAGCGTACCCAGGATTTTTCAATGGGGGGGGGGGGTTGAAAATAAATAAGTAATCAGACACAAGATTAGGCATGAAAGAATTAAAAAACGTGCTTTTTTAGTGTTAGAATACTGTTAAAAATATATATTATAATGTATATATATTATATATAGTGGCGTATTTACGGTGGGGGGTCCAGGGATACTGAAAAACAACCAACAAATATTAATTTTGAAAACTTAAATACCAAAATTTCATTTTTTAAATAGTACTTTTTTTTAAACAATAATAATTGGAAATAGAGTTTAATGGCTTAAAAAATTAATAATAATGCCTTAAAATTATAACTATACATTTTAGATTTTGAGCGGTGCATAATATTTTCTCGTTTTACTATGATATTAATTGGTCTTGGATTTTTCGTTTTACAAATTATCGACCAGAAGACATGACGTCATGATCTAATTTTTTAATGGGTACCCACCCATTTTTTTGGATAAAATTTTGTAAGCATGGTACTATGAAGAGGTAATTTGTTATTTTTAAAAACGCCTCAGAAAAAGCCATCGAAAAATAATGAAAAATACGAGTTAAAATAATGGTTATTTCCTCATAAATCTGAAAATGTTGGTTTTAAAAACTTTAAAATGATCACAGAGTATGTGTTTTTATTTTTGTATTTTTAATACATTTATAACATTATTATGTTTTAAACGTATATTTTAGCCTCCATTTAATGTATTTACGATTTAAAATTATTTTATAAATGAGATTGGAGTTTTGTAGTAATCAAAATTCAATGAATTATATTAATAGGTTGTGGTTCTTCGGTACTTTTATCATTTATTACCCAACTAAAGAATAATCAATTTTAAAATTTGAAGAAAATGTATTAATTACAATTCAAAGAGTATACTAAATCAATGTATTAATATTATATTTTACAACCTCATGACTTATCATTAGTTTGTTTTTATGTAGTATTTCTATCAGACTGTTAACCGCTTTTTGACAGGTATACTAATGCTTAAATATTAAACTTAAAATATTTTTTATTTTAAAATAAATATTTTAAAATAATCCAAAAATAAAACAAGTTTACTGTACAGTTTTTTTATATGACGATTACAAAATTAGGAAAAATGTATGAATACAAAAAAAGAATTTAAAAATTAAATTATTTTGTCACTCGTTTTTATCGATGCTTAATGATAAGATTTTTTCCATGTGATGCAAAATATTCTAAAAATATCAAAATTAAGTGCATTTAAGGCTAAACCTTTTGAAGAGTTAAAAATTCAAATTAAATATTTTTAATAAGTATTATTTATTTTTACCAACAATAGTGCACGGACCCTACAACCCCCCTCCCCATTACTAACAGTCCTTTATCTGTAAACTAAGCGATTTTGTCTCTAAAGATAGTAAAATATATAAATTATTCATGTAAATATCATTATATTAATGATTGGTTTGCAATGTATTTAGACCCCTCTCCCCTAGCAAAATAGTTGAAAATACGTCACTGAATATAATATATAACATTGATAATACGAAACATAAAAAAAATAGAATTATACTGGCAATGGGAGGGGGCTTCAGCTCCTTAACCCCCCCCCATCTGCATACGCCACTATATATTACTATTTTAAAGTTTAGACGAGACTAAAATCGTATTTAAAAAATTACTACAAAATATACGTACGTGTACTGAATTAAAGATTTCAAAGTATTTACGAAATTATAATTTAAACAGGGCCTGATTTACGCAGAGCTATTCGGGGCATTAGCACTATGCTAATTGAAAATGGGGGGGGGCACCAAAAATCACATTAAATAACGGGAAATTAGCAAAAAATAAAAAATAAGGGCTATTCATGTAAGTTTGGAGCTTATAATTTTAAATTGCTAACCTGTAATTCAGGCTAAGAATAAATAATTATTTTATTACTATTGATTTAATTTTTACTCCTGATATACATATAAATTTAAAAAACTATATTTATAGCTGTATTGCAATTTAAACATTAAAATCTATATATTTTTGTTAATTGATAGTTTTAAATTTTCTATCTATAAAAAATTATGGTAAATACATAATGAATCAAAACTTTGTAGCATATGTAGTCTAAAGTTATTGGGTATTTATTTACTTATAAGTTATATTAAAAGATAAGAATCAAATTTCAAATTATAGTCCTAGAATAATATTTCTATTTATAATAATGTTAAGGCTCTTACAAATACATCAGTTTTAAGGAGTTATACATAAATAACAATTTTATCTAAAATTTTAAGAAAAATTAAAATCTAACAATTGAAAAATATTTAAATAAATGTAAAAAGTAATTTTAAAATAGTTCTATGTTGATTTCATTTTTTATTTTTGCTTAATAATAAATAATTATTGAAAAGACGTCCCTTAAAATCAAAAAGACTGAAAAAAATAAAAATTAAGGGTATCTACTTATATTTTGATTTAAATTCTGAAAAAATATTAAGATTCCATATGTTCTTTACTAGAGTATATTAAGAATATTTATTTTTATTTTTTAGGAAAAATATAATAATTCTGTTCTAACATTCTTTAGTTAAGAACCTACAGAATCTTAATATATTTTTAGATTTGAAACTCGGAAATTTTAAGTAGCCTTAATTTTGTCAGACTTTTAGGACTTAAAATAATGAAATAATAACATTGTGTTTACATATCGTTGGGTAGGATACTGGTGGTGCATATTTTATTGAATTTAAAAGTAATTTTTTCTTTCAATAAAACGATTTTGAGCAAAGCTTCAGTGTATATAATATAGTAGTACTATTAGTATTTATTTGACTAATAAATATATGACATCAATAAACATGGTGTACGTTTCAAGTTTCTGGTATTTTAATTTTTCAATTTATAATAATTTTTGGTTTTTTTGATATAGTTATAAATATTATATATTATCTGTATAATCGGTAACCATGACTATAAAAAAAATAGTAACAAGTATTTATAACACATTTTCGTGATATTTCCCTATATAAAAGGTAGTTTTCTTTACACTTTAGAAAACTACTTAAAAAATTACCTCTACAAAGTACCAACTAGGAACGGATTCCCCATATCAAAAAATTCTATACCAGAAAACTTGATACTTTACTCCTTCTACTTGAAAGTGTGTAGGTTAAAAAAAATTAGAATTAAACACATCATTGTAAAACCATATAATATATAATCTAATATAAAGCAAAACGAATAATATCATCTATCTCCATTTTCCCTAGTAAACAAATTAACAATCGTAACTAAAATTACTAGCAACTACAGACGGTCATCGGACGGGCACAACGGGGATATTGTGTTATATATTATATTGTAACATATTTTATAAATCCGAGAATACTAAGTTCGATGTGCCAAAAATTAATTAATTAAGAGTATTATTTTTTAAAAAACATCGGTCACCAATTATTCCGTATCCCGATAAAATATAAAATTTGAGTTATAACCCGTCCAGTTCATCTGCGCACCCGGTGACGTCACACGTTTAACCAGATCATGGGTTCAAAAAAATTAATTGAACAATGTGTGATATCTACAATGTGCGACTTTTATATTATCATGGATATTATTGGATAATCAGTATTTTACAGGAAGTATTCCATAGAGATAAAAAGTACATATGCAACATATCTGCATGTACTTCCGCAATTTTAATAACCCCTACAAATTAAAAAATATAACGGTCGCCAAGGGCGCAAATGAACTGGACGGGTTATATACGAATTGCATTCAAAATCAATTCTATTTATGAAATATTGCCGTAAAAAAAGTTACACTTACAAAGTGTCACAATCAAAAGGCGTTATACTCGCAAGTAGTCTCACTCCAAAGGAGTTGTGCTTACAAGGAGTTGTACCGGTAGGTGTTGCACTCAAGCTAGTTACCAATTAATTCTTAAAATATACGAGTAGAATAATATAGAAAAAATGTGTTACGAGTAGTAAAACCATCGAACAAAATATTTACGTACTAAAAAAAAAAAAAGAATTTTTAAATTAAGGGAAATCGTTTGAGGTCTTATTTGTAATAATGTGATAATAATTTGGGCGATCCAACTTCATACTTTTAAAAAGTTATATTGGTCACCAAGGAACTTGAAAATTCTAAAAATGAATTTTTCAATTAATGATCACACGACTAGCAAAAATATTTCCGAAGTTAAGGTAATGATAACGACACAAACAATTTTTTATTGAAAAACTTATATTAGCATTTCTTAATTTTGTCAACTTAAAATTATTTTAGAAATACGAAACAAAAAACAAAAGATAAATAGCACCATTATTTATATTTTAGATTTACAGTTATTAAAAAAAATGTAAATATTTGATTTTTTTGCTATTTAGAAAACTTGTTAAAATGCTCGTATAATATATATTGTACATCGAAAAACGTAATAAAATAATGCTAATCTTTAAAAAAATTTTCATAAATTATTCTTACGATATTTTCAAGTTGATAAAAATTTAATTTTCCATTTGTTAGATAAGTATTTTTCATAAAACTTCCTACAGATACATTAAAAAAAACTCATAAATCTAGGTATTGAAAAAGCTTTTATATGAACGCGATAACATTTCAAATAGGTACGTCATTTTAATGATAAAAGATATTAATTTCATTTTGATATTATGTTCGAAAATCAGGGGTTTTGGTGATGAGACCACAGGTTTCTGTTTTATAAATATTTTGTTTACAGCATGAAATTTCAGTTATTTTAAGAACTGGATGAAAGTGAAAATGTATGGAAAAAGACAAAGGTGATATATAATGAAACGCATAACAACAACAATAACATCACACGATTTTGTTGAAATAATTAGACAGATGTATGCTTTAAAATGAACCTTTTTGATATTAATATCAATATAATATTATAAATATTTAAACGAATCTGAAAAACTTGGATTTATTTAAGAATTACAATTGAACATTATGTATGATCTATGGTAATTTATAAAGGTTCACTGGAAGATTTTATTATAAATGAACGACTTACATAATTGAGTTAGTTATATATATTTTTTTACCATTTCCTATCATAAGGACTAAAACATGATTTTGCGTTAGGAAAGTGGTACAAAATACTGAATATATTTTTTTTTACAATTTTATTGTATACATTTTAAAAATTTCATAAATATAGTATTTTGTTTACTTCAAAAGAAAAGTCAAGAAATATATTTACGAGAAATTGCATTTTCAATATGTATTCCGAAACATAACTTTATCTCGGTGCTCCGAATTGTCAATTTTAAAACAGGATACAATTCAAATAGCAATTATAGCACCATCAGAATGATATAACTACAAGCTAGTGGTTTTGATCGTCGTTGCCAAAAGACGACCAACAAACGGGAAATAAGTTACGTTTATATTCACCAGAGACTATTGGAACACCTTTGAAAATTAGCGCTAACACATGGTTCCGTATTTTGTAGATTTTGTTGACTATAATTGTTGTACACTAATCATTTTTTATACATTTTAAAAATGGAAAATTTTTCTAAGACTTTTTCGTTGTCGTTTTGTTACCATAATATCTCATCGTATAAATAAGTCATTAAATATTATAAATGTTTTAATTTTTTTCACGATTAGCCCATCACTATACAAATATACCCGGAAAAAATCCTAAAAAACACGGATAAAGTTTCAACTTTTAATTATATTGGTATCATTATTCGATCTATAATCATTTAGAAAGCTACAATATGTAACAAAATGTCGAAAAGTGAGGAAATATCGAGATTGCGCCACAATTAGTAAAGGGTCTATTTGTAAATTACTTTAAAAAAGGTAATTAGTTGTCCTAATTAAATGTACCTATATTTCGATTCTTTAATTTTCAAAATTACAATGTATAATATATATAAAAATATGTATAAAAAAAGCGAATTCTCTTAAAATGTATACCGTACTATATAAAATAACGTGATGTGTGCGAGAGCTAGAACCGGTTTTCGCATTAGATAGGTCATAGCCCAATCAGACGATTTAGAAGCTTTATGAGAGAAGAAGTGGAGGTCTGTAAGGTGTTTAGCACTATACGAGTTGATGAACCGCTCAGAAAAACGACAAAACACTGTTCGGATAAGAACATTATATTGTACGATTTGAAAACCTGTATATTATATTAAAGAGTATAGTACAATATTATAGTAATAATACGAAATGACGTTTGAGTAAATTTTAAAAAGTAGGTCTAGGTCACATTGTATCAGAAAACATTTTCGTTTTATAAATATTATATTAATTAAATTATATATTTTTAAAGTATATTGAACCTAAATTTGGTACTTAACATTTTATACATATAATAAAACAAATAACACCAGGAATTTCATTAAAATATTTACGATTTTTTTTACATCGGGTTTCGTGATAATAGTGTTTTATATTTTAGCTCTTATTTTTTTCCCGCAAGGCAATTAATTTGAATACTCCAATAAACGTTTTAAAAATTAAAAATTAATCAAGATCAAAATTGGTTTCATCCACGACCATTTTAATTTTAAACATTTTTTAAAAGGTAACCAATGGAATTGTTTTAAATATTTAATTATCTAAAATTAGACAAAAAAAAGTAATTATATAATTTTTATGTTTTTTGTAAATTTATTGTAAAATTTAAAAATCTAATTTATCTGTAAATGTGATAAAAGTGTCTGCAATCTACATTCACAATATTGTATTTATACCATTATACTTCCATAATAAATTAAGATAATAGAGTGAGATTTTAAAAGATTACATACTGAAATGGACAAACATAATGGTATAATTTGTTCCTTCATTTTGTATAATTAATAACAAAAAAAAAATTTCGTGTCAGAGTCCAAGTTTCTCTTGCCGTATATTATATATACATATATATATGTACAATGTATAATGTATTTAATATTATGTATAGTGATGGAGTTATTAGAAAAAGTACTTTTACTAATAAAAAATACATGTTTGGTTAATTTTTCGAAATAATATTGTTCAATTTACAGGGCCATCTAGATTCTACTGTATTAACATTAATTATTAATTAAATTATTTATTATTATTATTAAAATTAACATTGTGACTTATGAGATATTATGCCAGTTTCAAAATGATGGAAATAAATTTCGGCACGGCACCTGAAAGCTTGTCATCCGGAAAGACCACATTTTAAATTTAATTTTATGTTAATATTTCAACAGAATACAAAGCTTACCTCTCCGTTGTTGCGTCGCATTTTTTTCTAACTCTTCTTTATAACACTATATAAAATATGATTATTGATTTATTTCAACAGTGGCCCAACGTGGGTAGGTGTATTGTGTACCTAGTTAGTTTTATTTTTGTCGTTTCAATGATGGATTCCCGTATATTATGAAAAAATAACAAATTTATAAAACCGGTAATCTGGTAACCGAAGACTGAATTCCATAAACTAAAATGTGTTGTGTAAAGTCAACACACCGGGATGTAATACGTTACCGCGTAATAAAACGACTTATAATAATGTTTATTTGCCCGAAAGAAAACTATAATATAATGTCGATTGTCGGGAATAGCTGAAGCCAAAAAGTCGCATTTTTATATTATTCGGAAATGAAAAAGGCGTGGATGAGCCATTTTTTTCTGAACAGCAATATTTTTAACAATAAATACCTCGAAAATTCTTTTTTCCCAATGCGTGAGCG
The DNA here is from genome assembly GCA_025469235.1 of Pemphigus obesinymphae. Classification (NCBI taxonomy): domain Eukaryota; kingdom Metazoa; phylum Arthropoda; class Insecta; order Hemiptera; family Aphididae; genus Pemphigus; species Pemphigus obesinymphae. The sequence goes on along the minus strand of JAIPRL010003033.1, from coordinate 22,494 downwards.
CTGTACCATCTTCCCCTTGGTCTTCCAGTTCAGCACCTTCTAAATACGAGCAGTTGAAATGTTTCCGAACTTCTTCCACGACCCTGGGCGTTACCATCATCTGTACTTCTTTGTCGACCACACCACCGTGTACAGTCCAATTACGTCGGACAACCGTCTTGATCACTTTGTCACTCCACTGTCTCGCCTGAAGTCTAAAACAACGACAATCGAATGTCCCGTTAAAATAAAAATATTTATCATGGAGGAAAATACAAAGACATGTTTACAATGGTTAACTCCTGAACATTTCCTGACGCAATTCCAAATTCTTCACTATTACAGCGCAAAATTAAACTATTTAAATTATTTGTAGTTAATTTGGTTATTTAAATCAGTTAGATTCCCCGCACACAAAAACCATTTGAGCCAAGTATATTTTACATCGCAACATGCAGTCAGTTGTGTAAATATATGAAAGTTCAAAGCACAAGGAATGAAGGTTTTTCTAAAAACCATTTTATTATGGCCTAAGGGACCTGTTTCCGGTACTATATTTTATACGCAAACATCCGATTTACAGGAAAAACGATTAAACTTTTTTTTTTCAATTTATAGGTTATATTTAGAAAATATGTATTCAATCGTTTGTAATTATTATTTTAAAAATAACCATCATTTTCGTATTTATTTTATAGTAATTTACAACTAAAAATATATTTAAAATTATAAAATATATTGAAATCTTACCTATATATTTTTCTCCTATTTAAAATAAATAAAAAAAAAATGATTAAAATACGTAAATTCTACAACGTGCCAATTCTTTTTCCGTGAAGTCATTTTGATGAAGAGAAATATATAAATTATATAGCCCCCGACACAATATATAATTTAAATTGCTTGTTTTATGTTCTTTAATAAGTAGCAGGCACCGGGACCCTTAAGGGGATTGGTAGTGATTTATTATTACATTAATTTAGACCTAAAAGCCTGATAAAATTAAGGCTACTTAGAATTTTCCGATTTAAAATCTGAAAATATATTAAGATTTTGTATGTTCTTTACTAGAGAATGTTGAAAACAGAATTTTTATATTTTTATTAAAAATGTGTAAAAGAAGGGGATACATTTTTCGAAATTTACTAATTTCCAAACCTTCGTCATATGAAAGCAAAACATATTATTATAAAGAAATTATTTCCAAAATTTTTATACCCTTTACCGTTAATTGATGTGTGCATGCGCGTACAAGAAACATACCGATCGAACATACGAGGATCATTATCAGGTCCTAGAATAATTGCACGGTTGTTGTCGAGTTTGATATCCAAACTGGTTAAATTATTATTTTAGAATCCCATTGAACATATTAGTATAATATAAATTACGCACGGTACACACTTACTACCTAACTACTTAACCTAAGTGGCGAATTTACGGGGGGATATGGGGGATGGATACCTCTTGGAATTTTTTTTTTAATGATATCTACTAATCATGACAAAAAAAAATGTAATAATTAATATTATAATTACAATACTAATATATCCGACATACATATGCAATGACATGTTCATGAATACACCGTAAAAAAGTACAGTAAAAAATCCATTTTAATGCAAAATTTCTGGTATTTTAAATTTGTAATTTTTTTTTTTTAAATTGGATTTTTTAAGGTTTTTCAATTGATAAAGGCACAAAAATTTAAAGTGAAAAATAAGAGAAGTACTTATTGATTATTTATGCGATATTTTATAAATAAGATAATAATATAATTATCATTACCTTGCGTTTTATGGATTATTAACAGAGTTTAGATTTTGTAGCATTTGCAAATTTTTTTTTTTTAGCATTAGATACCTAATCATTTATTATACTTGTATATTTGATTATGTTTGTTTTATTATTACATTAAAAAAAAAAAGTGCACTTTGCTCGTTGGGTGTCAGTATGGGTGGATGCACTTCGCTACTGGACAGGATACTCTTAGTGGATGTATTGTATTTGAAAGTAATGATAAATCATTGCATTCAATAAAACGATTCTGAGCGTAGTTTCGGTGTAGTATTCCTAACTATTAATATTAGTTATATACTCAGTACCTATATGTTTAACATTACATCAAAGAGAAAATGTAGAAATAAATATGATTTAGTGTGACCTTATGTACATTCTAAAATTTATATTCTTAATTTTATCTAATTTATAATCTGACTTAGATAAAACTTTTCGTTAGATAAATTACTAGGTACTTATCTACTTTTTTAGATAAAAATTGTGACTACAGATTTTTGGAGATTTTTTTATTTTAATTAAAATAACGTATTTTTAACGTTAAATAAAATTTTCAGGTCTTAAAACTGATAATTACCCCTTTTAGGACTCAGAAACCTCGAAAACTAAAATGTCTATAAATAGCCAAAAATTAAAAAAAAAATCAAAAATTTTTTAATCATCGTGAATATATTACTAAATTCAATATTCGATGTAAATTTCAAGATTTTAAAGTCATTATTTTCGAAATTACGAAGAAATAAAAAATCTGGATTTGACGAAATTGTATTTATGCCGTTTTTTCGTTATTTTTTGGTAGTTTTTCCTTATGCATTAAAAACCTCAAGAAAATCAAAAAATGACCTCACAAAAAGTACCAACTAGGTGCAATTTTCTACCGTAAACCGAGTAAGCTTGTAAAGATCGGAGCACTCCTTCTAGTAGAAAAAGTTTTAACAGAAAAAAAAAAAAATAAAATAAAATAAACATCATTGTAAAATCACTAGCACTCAGAATCTAAAAATTTTAATGTTAAAAACTAGTTTTATTTAAAATATATTATGAGCTGTTTTCTGTAGTATCCTTATTATACGATTGAAAATATAATAAAATAAAAATACGATACTTAGAATTTTGGAAACACAAAATGAATTTAAAAAAAACTCATTTTTACGTATGAAGGGATACAAAAACATCGAAACAACTAAATTTAAGTATGTAGGTATGTGTGTGCAGAAATTAACATAATTTATTATAATTGTATAATCGAAATAAGGAATTTATAATGAACATAATAATTTATTATATACTGATTATTTATTAAATTTATTATTTTTATTGCAAGAGCTCATTTCAATATTTTATAAATCGTACCGAGTTTTCACCATAAGTAATTTAATTTAGACAATTTATTTGAATAACTGATTTTAGTCAAAGAATCAAAAGAATAATAAATAATAACGTCAACCTATTAAAACATATAAACATATAAAAATTGTTTGTATGAAAATCATTATAATAATTTTTAAATAAATTATATGAGAAAAGATATTACTATAAAAATACTTTTTCTAAAATTTACTATCAAAAATTAATGTTTTTTTTTTATTGGTTTAAAGAAATATATGTACCTATATTTTATTATGCAAATATTTAAATATCCAGATTTGAAGCCTGTACAATTGTATAGTATGCCTACAAAATAAATAATTTAATATAATGTAATATCATATTATTATAAGACAATAGTAATAATAATATAAGGTATACCTACCTATATTTATATTTTATTATTTTATGTACTATAGGTATGCGAATGTTTGCATCTTGCTTTTATGGAAAATAATTTTGTAAATTTGATACATTTGTTTACAAGCTATTTGTTGAATTATAATTATTCATCATTCGTATATTTATTTATAAGCATTTTTAAATTGATTCATAAAGTTTATTGTTTAGCTCGAAACTTGATATAGTTCTTATATATAGGGTGAACAAGTACCTATTTATTCGTGTTAGTATACGTTGTTTTATTTCAAATTTACAAGCTTATTTTGCATAAAAAAAAGGCACTCCAATATTATACAAATGGTTTTCTGTAAAAAAACTGTTAACGGAAGACCTAAATTGAATATATTCACAGGGTTCTAGAATAATTCTAAATATCTGTGAAAACCGGAAACAAGCCTTTATTATTTTTGGCGGAAACGGGTCACGTCCCAAGAGTATATGGTGATAAATTTGTTATTTCTACAATATCATCACTTAAAATTGATTTTGACACTATCAAATATAGATATATATATATATATATATATTAACATGGACCACAGTGGGGCTTCGTTTACCCTACCATCTCACCACAAGTTTTCCAATGGCATTTTTACGTTTTAACAAACATTATTTATTTTTCATAACATAAACAAAAATGAATTAAGCAGTACAATTTATTATTATAACAGAATGATAATTAAATAAGATAATGATGCGTCTGTTTTTTTTTCAAGGCCATTTACTGGGGGAGAATTTTACACACTAAAAATATTTCAGTGATTGATTGAATAGTCCTATAAAAATTTTGAAAACTGATTTAAATTAGCTAACAACTCTAATTTTAATCGACTTTTATACTTTTTCTTATTTTTAAAATTGTTGTATAAAATTGAAAATGACTAAATATTTGGTGACCAATTATTAAAATACTGGATATAAAAATTTAAAAAGAAAAAAGTGCATTAAAAGTTAAAGTTGATAAAGTCAAATCTGTTTTCTAAATCCTAATCGGATTATATGATAAATCGCTATGATAAAAAATCAATTTTCATAAAACATGGACACTTTGAAATGACAAACTCATGGCGTTTGCTCGCGCATACGTTATCGATGTGCGCAATGCTGGCAATGTTATTATTTGGGTTGTGGGTAGCGCGGTTTGCACATACCAATATTAATTTACATATGCATACAAACACACGCCATTTTCTTATTATTTGAAAACTGCCTATACAAGACCCCTTAAAGTTAACCCACAGAGAACAGAAAATTATTATTTTTTTTTTTACATTTACGGGGAAAACAAATATATTAATTTATAAATATTATATTTTATATAAATAATTAAGAGGACGCTACCCACACGTTTGTTTTCTCTGTCTTACATATAAATTGTGTGGAGTTTTTTTAAAAATATTTATATTTTTAAACAAGTTATAAGTAGTTAAATAACTCATTATTTATTTAATGCATATAACTAGTTAAAAAAAAAAATATGTAAAAAAAACTACACTAGAGCACAGTTTGTGTTATCCTCTAAGACTTTGATAAAATGTAAATTTATTGTAATATTAATTATAAATAAACTGTAGTAAGAATGCGGTACATGGATTTGCTATGGTATGCATATATAAGAGAGAGATAACAAAGTCCTCTTAAGGAAATTAATCACGAGGAAATTCATAGTGGAAGCCTTCTCCTAATTAATATGTGTTATCATAATTATTTTTTTAGTCACCATTGGTCATATATATGCAGTTGGTGCTAAAAGGCGAAATTTTGGTAGAAAATGTTGTAACCCATAATATTTTAGGTTGGAATTTTACTGTACATCACGCGGTATAAGTTATTTTCAGTTTTGGACATTATTAAATTATTAAAATAGACAATTTTTAAATTTTGAAGATGGAAAAAATTTTCCTATTTTTTTTTTTTTTACTTTAAAAAGTAACTAATAAAATACTTGGAATTTTATGTGTAGCGAATTAATAATGCGTATACAAGTTGCACTTACTTTTCGTTGAGTCTGGGCTTGCCGTTGTCTTCTCTGGCAGTCAGCGGATACCCGTTGGCGTCCCTGTAGAACGCGAATAGGCTCACGGAGAAACCGAGCGCGTGCAGTATCTCGTGCTTGACGGTGGACAGGAGCACTTCCAGTTCCTGGGGCTTGGTGCTGATGCTCTCCGGGCACAGGTTCGCGTGCCCGGCGATTGGCCTGTCCAACGACGACTCCTGTTGACAGTGGGCCGCGTACGCCACCGTCAGCCCTTTATGGCATCGTTCCGTCTCCATGGCGCTCACGTAGAACACGAAATCTGCGCCTTCTATGCCCACGCCCGATTTTGACGTCCCCGTACCGCAGTCCATGCCCGACGCGTTGCACGTCTTGCAAGCCTACGCACAAACCAAAAATACATTTTAATATTTTATCATAACAATACATATAGTATTTCGGCATATCAGCACTTAAAAGATTATCATATATATATATATACCATAATAAACTGTCATAGCGTACAAATAAAATACATTATAATATTTTAATTATATTATTCGATCCATCATGGTAGCACCTCGTTATTATTATTATCACTACAGCCGAAAGCTATATTTGCATTTAAATACAATGCTTTTAAAAATTATTCAAAATGAAAATATACTCTCAACATTTTTAAAAATAATCAGAAAATAAATGGTCAAAATTATAAAAATTATAATGAACCGCTGTGTATCTAAACAATTTTATTTCATCGTTCACAAAAAAAAAAAAAAAAATCGTAAAAAAATGGCATAAAAAATAGGTTGATGATCTATTTTTTTTTTTGTTGCTTATAACTCATAAATTGCCCCTTCCATTCAGGATCTCTGTATCCGCCTCTCGTAATATCCTGATATGTATATGAAATTAAAAAAAACTACAATATGTATTTTTTATTCTGCGGGTATATACTACATTAAATAAAGGAAAACTATAAATTCCAGGATGGTATATTAATAGGCGTAAATACATTTGTATAGAGTATAGAGGTCACATTTTCTGGGTCCATTTATTATAGCTGATAGTCGATATACATTTTTGACAAAGGGTTTTACTGTAATAATTTAATATACCTACGTATGATTGACTGTAAAATATATACATTGTACCTACATATATCAAAAATTGTATGTGACTATTACAACATCATAATATTAATTCCGTATACATAATTTAATAAGTATGAATACATTTACAAATACTATATAATACTAATAAAAGTAAATTAGTACCTATATGAATTAACACGACTAATATTAAAATTGAAATATCAATATATGTATGTACATATTAATAAAAATCATGATTTATGTAAAATTTCAATTTTTTATTATACTATTATCCAAATTAGTTATATAGTAACGTAAGCTAAACATACTTCTAAATGATCTTCGGGAACTTGTACTTCACCGCACATGGTTCGGTCTTCACATGCGTTCTTGCAGTATGGATGAGGATCTCCTTTTCGATAAAAAACCTGATTGTTTACACATTTCCTGTGAAAACATGATAAATGTATAAAAAATTGAAAAACAAACAACATAATCAATCATACTATAAAGTAATCTGTTTGATCAAAATTATTTCCGTTTACTCACGATGTTTAGATGTATATTAGATATTTGTAAGGGCTATGTATATATTTATTTAACTGTATAATAAGACGTGGACTCATGCGACAATATTATAAAATTAAATAAAGTATTAAATTCGTTATTTCATGACGTTTGTATTTATCTAATTTTCTTTCATTTAAATATTAATTTCGAAAATTATATAAATACAAATGTTATAAAATAACGAACCTAATACTTTATTTCATTTTATATTATTGTTGCATGAGTCCACGTCAAACACAGTCCACAGTCAAAGAGTCCACGTTTTTTAAATTTTCATTCAAAAATATACAGTCCGTGTACGTATGTATTAGGTACAGTAATCTTAAAAATGGTTATTATGAATAATAATATTAAAACTATATATAAATATAAAACTATTCACCTATCTATTTTAATAATAAAATGTTAAAAACGAACAAAAAAAAAAAAAAAAGACGAAGAAACTCTATTGATATAACAATTTGATAAAAGAAAACATATAGGTATCTACATTAAGAACGTTATTTTAAGTTTTATTATCATAAACTGAGAAAAATTAAAATTATAAGAAAATTCATAATCATTATTTCGATAAAAAAAAGGTTCTAAAATATTTAGAAACTATACATTATAAAATATTGACACAAAAATATAGTAATAAAAAGTATGGTTTAATTTTAAGAGCACAGCATTTATCCAAAATAATCCAAAGATATATATTAGTAAAAAAGATTGTATTAATGAATAAAATGCATTTTGACGAATTCTGATTTAATTCATTTAATGATACCTATATTCTGGGCAATACTAAAAAACGGAATATACTAAAATTATTATATATATATATATATATAATAATAATATATCAAACCAATAATATAAAATTGTTGAAAATATTATAACACTAATACGTTAGTATATACGTTACTTATTATTTAACTTAAAAGTTAAAATTTGAAATTATTATTTGAGGTTTTAATTAGTCACTATTGTTTTGATGATAATAATGATGTAGCCATTTATATATATATATATATACATGATTTTTAATAAAATAAATGATAAACACCGATACCACTTTGATGTCTATATAATATTACCGTTTTTAATTTCACAAAAGGATTTATTTTTATACGATAATTAATATTTTAACTTTCACTTAATAAAATGTAACATGAGATACGTCATGCTTATTATAATATTAAGTACATTATTTTCGTATTATTTGATAATATAAACAAATAGAGAGAGGAAGCACTTCGCTCGTTGGGTAGGGCACTAGTACTGGATATATTCAATTTGAAAGCAATTAAATTAATCAATCATTGTATTGTATAAGACGATTTTAAGCGGATTTCGGTGTAATGTATACATATAGGTGAACATTTTTTTTTTAAATAATATTATATTAGGTACTCTAAATTTATTTTTAAAAATTTATACAAATTTCTTGTTATAAATGGTAATGTAATTTATGCTCAAGAAACTACAGGACAAATAAAAACTAGTACGAATTTGCTATCAAAAACGTTTTTATTCCAAAAATTCTACTCGATTCTTACATAAAAAATTGTTTTCAGAAAAAAATTAAAAATAAATATCACCGTAAAATCTAAAAGGTCATCAATAATTTTTGGGAGATGTCAAAAAATATTAATTCCGGGATGTTAAGTTTTTAACGTCTTTAGGTTTGTGAGGAGTAATGCAAATTTTTTGTAAGCATTGAGAGAATTTATATATTATATATGTATCGAAAATTATAATTAAAAAATATAAGGTAATACTTTTACTGTGTTAATCTCGTTAAATCGACCAATTTTTGTATTTATTATAAATTTAATTTGAAGCAATTATATGTATACCTAATAGTAAATTTTTTTTTAATATTTTTCGTCTCATAATTTTATTAATTTAAAATTTTTAACCATTAAGTCCTATTATTATAACTTAATATATTTCTGAGTTTCTGATTCGATTTTGGAAATGTTGATGCATAAAAACTGAATATTAAATGAACAGTTTATTAGTTATTAGCATTTAAAATTAAAGACTAATATATTTTATTCCTGTCGTTTTTCCTCCCCGACAGTATTGTAGCTCCTCATGTGTAGCGTTTAAAAATTAATAAATACTACCAATACTATTGATTCAACCCGAGTACCTAACGAAAGTTTGGTTCCCGGACGTTGAACCTATGGATGTCTGCAGGTTCACGAACAGTGTAATTAGATTTTTTGTACCAGAATTTATGATTGATTTTACAAGTTTTCATGGTGTTTGAGTAGTGCTAAGGTTCAATGCATGAACGAGATAAACCGTAGACATTTATAAATAATTATAATTTTAATGTAAAATATTATTTAACTTTAATTTATAAATATTGTCCAAATCTCGATTTAGTATATGCATGAGTCGTTCAAAGTTCAATGCATAAATCGCGAAAATGTATAAACAATCCACCACTATTTGCATTCGGTGCATGAGCGGCTTATTATAAAACCAGTTTAATGTTTAAGTGCAGATTCAGAGCTCGATATTTTGGGGGAGGTGGTACAAAGATCTGTACAATTTCATAAGATGTTCAAATATACTATGTAAATTATATAATAAATGAATTCAAGTGTTGTAAAATACAATAAAAAAAAAAAAATAATCATAATTTTATTATTACACTCAATCTGGTATCATAGGTGGTAGATCGGTTAGGTTAGTGTGTTAGATTTAGATAGGTATATATAATCGTAGGTCATCAGTTCAATTCCAGCATACCCGTGGATTATTTGCGACGAATTGTGCTGGTCGTCAGATTTTTTTTCAATAATTTCACGACATTCCGCAGTTCAGTTTTGAACCATAGCACTTGTTATGCACAGTCTATCTTGGTGAACGGTCTTGGCATTGCATTTGAACCGTTTTTGAACTAGGTTCACCCCATGTAAAAAATTATATTCAAAATCGCTGAAGGCCGGCGCCTAGGACTGTCATCGGAACCGGGTGCTAAACCGTGTGTGCCCCTAAAATGCTACTCGGGAATATTTCGATTTATTGGTATACATATATATAATAAATAAATGTTCAGATAAGTATTTTGTGTAAGAATATGAAGTTAAAAATACAGATTTAAGAAACAAAAAAAGGCACTAGTAGGAAAGAAGCACTTTGCTCGCCAAATATTATACTGCAGGTGGTGTACGTACTATATTTGAAAGGAATGATAAATCATATATTTTTATAAAACGATTTGAGTAGTATGTCACGTAATATTATATTATTTCAGTAATAACCATGACAACTTTATTTGTTATTATCTATTTTCCCATTCATAAAAAATTTCGGTTATAAACGGTAGTTTTTCTTTACGCGTCCAAGTATTATGTAAGCACCTAGGAGCAGTCTGCCGTATTCTGTCAAGTTGTAAAAAGGGATAGGGGGTTCTCAGAACCTTATTTACGTCAGCAGTCCGAAATCGCTACTGTTTCATTTCTCCGTCTGTATTTTTTTCAAAATAGGTAACTTGTTTAATAAAAAATATAACGTCTTATTCACCGTTTATTTCTTAGTAAAAATAATGTAAAATATATCATTATATCTAATTTTTTACAACCACTGACGAACGTAGAAAACTACAAAAAAAAAAAAAAAAAAAAAAAAAAAGAACTATTGAAAGTACAATCTATAGAACCAAATTACCACCAAAAAAACTTTTTATTCCAAAACTCTTACAACTCATCTCCTTCTAATTGAAAAGTTGTTCCCCCAATAAGAAATCAAACATCATTGTAAATTAAAAATGAAAAATCAAAGAGATAAAAAATAGATTTTTTGTAAAAACGTAATGTCATATTAGTTATAGGTAGTTAGGTTGTAATGTATATTTTGAAATCGAATTATTTTAAAATATAAACTAAAATATTCGAATAGATGTAATTAATTATATAAAATTTAAATTTATGAAAAATATATCTGTATGCTAAAAATACTGTTTGGCAATGATAATACTAATAACATACATACTAGGTATAGTTGGTGAACAGTATGAAACTTTTACTGCGGCATGATCAGAATATACATATATCGAAATATCACTGTACAAATAATAAGTATTATTCATAACCTAAATACATTTTTTTGATAAAAATTATGAATTTGAAATATTCGTTTTTCCGTTATGAAATAAAAAGAAAAATTATCGTGAACGCAAGAAAATTAAGTGAATATAAAAATTACTAGGCCAACACGAATCACTCTCGGTCGAGCAGCAAAACGATATAATAATAAATAATTTAATAATTTCACTATATGATTAAATTGATGTAGAAATATATAGTTTGGTTATATAGGTATAGAAGTACGGGTATTCAGTATATAATATTATAAAATACTTATAGGTACTATAATGCACTTTTCCGATGAAAGTTTCGAATAGTTTAGTAGTTTTTATATTCGACGTTTTTACAAAATACAATTTCCCGTATTAAGGCAAATATCCTGTGGTACATCGGATGTTTTAAATAGACTTTCTGTATAGTAATAAATAATAATTACCGGTTGAGTCGAATAACGTTTTCGGTTTTTCGAACCATCAGTGCTTGTTCCCAAAAACGCACAGCTTCCGGAAGTATGGTATTCTGGAAAAAAAAAAAAAATAGATATAAAATAAACGAAAGAAAGATTTTTAACAAATACACACAATGATTGACGAAAATTCGTTTTTTATGTTTAATGACAGTATAGTGTACACTATATTATACACGCATAAATCGAGGATAAACCGCAATTAATTGGTTCGGTTCGATAATTACAGGGTTCTCGAGCCATTTAGTAGGTCGCACTGTATAATATGTGAAACTGTTATCAGTGTACCAAACTTACACGTCCACGGTGTTATCCAATAACGCATATTACCTATTATAATATTATTATTATATATAGCTTTAGACGCTTTCTATTTTATCCATGTTAACCGACACGTGTTACCGCTGTATATGTATACTCATTGAAAAACGTTTCACATAATGGCCCAATCTTGATAGTGCTAATATAAAATCACGATTTTCGTATTTCTATTTTATTTCATTATTAACATAATATAGGTACTCAAATACCAAAACGATCTCTATTTGACAGTTTTGACATCGGTAAAAGTTTTTGATAGATTTGCAGACTATAACGCGGCCAGAATACTATAATTAGTAAGTATATGCATTATTATAGTATATCCATTACTTCATATTTTTTTTTTGTCAAAGAAAAAATCGGGGATTATACTACGGAGGGTGTATAGAGTGGGGTCTTACACCCCAACCGAGACTAACCGGGTATTTAACGATAGGTCAGAATTTTGTGCCAAAGTCAAATTATATGTCAGCAAAATCGGGATCCAGGCAAGGTATAGTATTGTTTGGACTACTAAAAAAAGGGTCATCAAATTTAAATAATTTCATCCCCCCCCCCTTAATTATATAAGTTTTACATTCGTCATCGAAAAGAATGAAGATATACTTGTATTAGCTAACGATATAATAGTTTATGTTTTCTTAATAAAAATGTTGAACTTTTTATTACGTTTTATCAATACGCATCATTATTAAATATACCTATCTATTGATAACAATCTACTAATTATATAACAAATATAGATATACAATTAGAATGAAATAATTATTATTACTCCAGTTGTGATTTCCATACATGTTAAAAATGTTCCAAAAAGTTAACCAAATAAACAAAGTTGTAATTATTAAAATTTTTGCAATAAGTGTTGTTTGTTTCACAATTTCACATAGTCGATAAATTGAATATTTTCGAGTTTATTTATACACCGATTGTATTACATATATATATATATATATATATGTATAGAAATCGATAATATAATCTCTTTCGAATTTAGTATATAGTAACATATGTCTCCATAATATCTATAAAAACAAAAGACACACTATTACGACTGAAGAATGTTCTGCACTCGAATTACATTAATATTTAATTCATACTTTTATAAGATAAATAATACATTTGTAGATTTTTGTTTAGTGAAGAAATTTACATATATTGCAAACGGTATATTATTCATTTTACGCGACTATTTCATACTTTATTTATTGAGTCGGATATGCCACCTTAATATTTCTTTTTAAAGATCAATATCTTCTATTAAATATACTTGTCGATCGTACACATGTATATTATATAGTATATAATGCATAATATACATAATTCACGAGGTCTAGAAACAAAAAAATTTCAGAAAGTACATATTTTAATTTATAATAAAAAAAATATATTTATGTGGTACCTATAATATTATATAATATAAAATATTTTTGTTTTAAAAAGAGGTTTCGAAAAACAAATCTTAATATAAATATATATTTGTCATTATAGACACCAATCAATTAAACTTCCCTTAAAAAATGAACATCGAAATTCGCATTTTTATAGTATTATGATACATAAATGACACAGGAAGAGACGTATTTAAGGGTGAGAAGTAGGTTCCCCAGCGGCATTTTTTAGTGGGCGGCAAATAATATAGTAATATCCTACAGTGGAACGGATACTAACACAAAACTATAAAATAATATATATATATAATCTTTTCACTTTTTGACTCATCAACTTCTATGACAACGCGCCCTATTCTAAATTCGGGACCTACCTTTAGGGAAGCTAAAATATATTTGTTTCGGCTCCACATTAATAAATACGGGCTTGGACATACATGATAATATTCATCAAAATAACAGTTAAATATACCTAAATATGCCCTTCATATTAGGTCATATACGAAATTTACGCTCAGAATTTTTATTACAACTTTGTAATTTTCAATTTAGAGTAAATTGATCTATTACCAAATTTATAAATGAGACCTATGCCGTAACGTCGTCTTTTTTCAAAAATAATTTATTATTATTTATTTTATTACAATTAAATAATTTTCGATAAATAATTTTAAAGATCAATATATTTGTTTAAAATAATGAGATTTCAAAATAGTTCTATATTTAAAAATTAAAAAAAACGATGCTACGGCATATGTAGGTAATGCATTGTATAATTTATATATTAATATAAATAAATTATCTCTTCTATATATTTTGTGATAGGTCAATTTACTCTAATATTAAAAATGATAATTATGATAAAAAAAAATCCACTTTCTTAGTGGTTTTATATAGGCAATTTTTATGACATTTTATGAGAAATAAAAATCCAATTATTCAAAAATATTTTAATATATTTTAAGTTATTTAATAAAAATAGTCCTGAGCTAATACTATATTATTTATTAGTTTTTAAATAAATGAATCCAGTTTGATTTTAAAGCCATAATACTTATTATCAAAATAAAATAAAACAACATTTTTTAGTGCACCTAGGAGTTTTTTTTTTCATTATTCCAAATAGGTACGACGTGAAATATATTGCTTACAAGTGTACAACCTTTTTTCAGCATATTTAAACAGTTATAAATCTTTTGGAAATTAATTTTTCAAAAAAAAAAAAACCCACAAGGTGCCATCGAAATTAATGGTGTTCTTTTTAATTTTGACAATGGGTGATTTGGCTTTAAATTCATTTGAGTAGTTGAAAATTATTTATAATCTAATTGAGCGTGTTTATAGTACCAAAAAATCACCTGTATATAACAAGTCCTCTTAAGATATTTTTTGATAAGTTTCAACTGAAGTAAAAATAAGTATCTAATAATAATAAATAATACTTTATTAGAATAAATTATTGCGAAACTAAATTATATAGATTTCAATTAAATGCGGTAATTATATTAAATAGGTATATTTTAGTATATTATCTTTTTTTTTTTTTTATTTAGGGTCTGTCTAAATAATAATACTAATGTGATTAATACAAGCAGAGGTTTTTTTTTAATTTGTTCTTATAAATAAGTGGTCATTGATACATTTATCACGTTCTAACACTCGTATTACAGCCTATATAGGCGAAGACGATATATTAATTCGTTTTGATATAGTTCATATGTGTATATATATATTCGGCAACCATATACTGCAAGACTCACAAAGAATATAAATTATATATTTTTAACAACCCCGAGGATATAGAGTTGCGTTAATTTAACTTCTAACGAAAAGTAATTAAAATTCATATTATAATATATATTATGTATTTTGTAATTCTCCATAATTTGGCTTTAAAAATTCTAACTTACAGGCACTACATAAACGTTTATATAATTTTTTGAAGATTATATTATTTTATTTTAAATTTATATTTATTACATTGTATCAAAGTTTTGTATTTTGAGATGTCATTTTTTATTCCGTAAAATAATTTTCAGAACTGCAATGAAAATATTTCATGTTTTACAATGCTTCATATAAATATATTGGAAATCGAATAAACATTTGGATAATACTTTAAAAAAAAATAATTATTACAATTTTCCAGTAGTTTTGTTGGGTTCATCTTAATTTAAAAAACAATACAAGTCTGTCAACAGGGATATAGAAAGCTCGTCAGAATGTTGGATAGGACACCCTTGTGGATGTATTGAAATTGAAAGCAACAATATTTCAATATTTTGAACGAAACATGGTGTAGAATATACCTACATAAAACGAGTATGTCGAGCCTGGTCAAGTAAGTCACAATTTTTAACTAATTAAAGTTAGAATATTTAAAAAAAACTACCTTACTAAAGTTACATGTTAATTTACTTAAAAAGTTAATAAAATATGGTAACTTAAATAGATTATAATCTATATAGATAAATATAGAAAAAAATTGGTTGATTAAAATACCAATAACTGTTAGAAAAAAAAATTACTAAAAAGTTAGTTACTAAAAATAAAAATAATTTTACTTAATTATTTATTAATTATATATATATATATATATATTATATAATTAAACTTTAATAATACCTAGTGTTTTTTCACAATTATCATTAGGTAGTTATTATTATTTTTATGTTGATCCATGTCTTTGTTGGAATAATTGGAACAAATTCACTAAAAAAATGTTATCATGTTATATGTTGCATTGTACTATGGTTCTAAAATACATATATAGTATAAATTAAATAATAATAAAATTAAGTAAATAATAAAATACAATTTTAATATTAAAAAAATTTCTGAATACACTCTATATTATAACCGGGCTTATTCCCAAAATCGATTATACACGTCTATTTGATTGACATTTTATACTGAAATAATACATTTGTCTATAAACTTTAAATACCTAGTTATAAAATAACAAAAGGAGACTAACGAGTTTCAATAATTTTAAATATAGTTAGAGTAATGTACGACTAACTTTGTTTTAATATCTCAAAATTAAAATTTCTATAAATACCTTTTTTTTTTGAAAATATTTTGTCTTTATTTCCTAATTATTAAACACATATTTTATGAAGTTTTAAGTCTCTAGGATCATTATTTCAGGGATTATCAAGTATTAATTAACTATTTTTGATTTTGACAAAAACATATTTTTCCAATCTTTTTGGTAATTTTTTTATGCGCATTAAAAAATTTTTGGAAAATAATTTATAAATTACTAACTAGATGCAATTTTCTACCGGAAAATGGTAAGCATGCAATTATTGGAATACTCTTACCACTAGAATTTCGGGATACAGAAATAAAAAATAATAAATTCATGTTTATTGTATTAGTAGCATTTGCAATGTATCCCTGCAAGACATTTATATAAATATTTTACCCACTCGTGTCAGTTGTTAAATATCTTATAAATAATTTCCAAAGTTAATTTGTTTGGTTGTATGGAATAGCAAACCGGACGGTTCAACCGATATCGATATTACATTTCCATACGTGTCCTCCGTTCTCCCGGATATGTTTAAGTAACATTTTGAAGAAAAATCCGCCGCTGTAAAAGGAAGTGTTTATTAAAAACATTTTCACACGGGAAAACGAGTACAATTTTTTCGTCGATTCTTCGATTTCCATGGATACCAATTAATTGCAGTTATAATAAATTAACATTTTACGAGTATATAATAGATTACCAGTTTAAGAATCACTGTTATGGCCTAGACGTTATTGGTTATAACGTATGTTGAAAAGTGGAAATAGAAATAATCGAATAGAAATATATTTATGGTTCTCCGGTTTTGTGGGTAGTTTTTCAAATACGTTTTTATTATTATGGTAACGATAACAATACTGTTATTTTTTTTATAAAGAATATTAAAGGGTGGAAAATGGATACAGAAGTTAAAATACAGGGAGGAGCCATGTATTCTGGCTATATATATAGTATATTGTATGATGTATGTATACCGAGATGTTTCCAAATTTCTGTTATGTAGAGTTTGTGTAAAGTATATATAACTTGGTAATTTACAATAATTTAAAGTGAGATATTACATTATTACCAAGTGTATATGTGCATTGTAATTTACAAAGTTATTTTAACTTTCTAAACTTATATAGTTAGCTACAACGTACTCCTACTAAGATATTCAAAACCATATCCTTTGATACCAAGTTAATATTTAGTTACTATATATTTAATCTTTTCCATGTAAATGGCATTTATACACACGAAATTAACCGACATACGATGACTATACGTTATTAATTGTTTTTCGCTTCGTCAGCCATTTAGGCTCTATCGTAGAAAACAATTCCTCCCACATATACATGTCATTTACCGCGTCTCACTGTCCCAGTTCGTCGACTGTTTTGAGCCAATTTCTTCCGATGTTTCCCCTTGGACTTTTTCATCATACTTGCCAAATATAGGTTTGCTCCCACAAGTCTGCAGGCTAACAAATAAAATGATTTCAACTGAATTATAAAATTACTATAAAATATTGTGTTAAAACTTTTCAATGTACACACAAAAAGTTATGGATTTGGTCATGCACAATAATTGATTCAAAATTCAATACACTGTAAATTGTATTTAAAGAGCTCAGTCGATTTTCTCATATATTTATAAATTCATTTTTTTTTGTACTTATTAGTTAAAATCATTATTGTAACACGGAAAACCACCAAAATTATAGAGATGGTGCAATTACAGTTATCATTTGTTGAAATTTAACATTGCTGATAGTGTGTGTTATGATCGATTGATAAATTTATGACAAATCGTCTATAAACTGTAATAGAACAAAAAAAATTAAATTGGCAGATTTATGTCAAATAATTAACTTATCTAAATTTGAAGTGTCAGTGGAAAATCTCAATAGGAGTAAAAAAATAAAAAGAAGAGGCAAAAACTGGCACTAAAATACTAGTATTTCGATATGATATATTAATATCTGATAATGATAATGATTACATTTTGAAGTTAATAAATAACTAGAATGTATTTTAAAGTTAGAAAATAAGATTAAAATATTTGTCTTATATATTACTATAACTGTATTTAACTGCGTATTATTACTTTTGTACCACTTCGGCACTGTCTATAATAATTACATTAATTTATTTTTGGTGAATTAGCGAGAAGTTAAAATTGTCAACGAAAGATAATATAATACTTAGACATTTTGACATAGACAAGTACGATTTTTATTTTAATTTTTTTAATTGTAGCTCATCTAACTTTCCATATCTGTTTGTATATAATATAACTACCAACTAGAGTGTACAAAATTACTGTCAGTGAAAACAACGGCTGGAAAATTAAGCTGTCAAGGTATATGTGTAAAAAAAAAAAAAAAACAATAATATTAATATATTCATATTACTATATTTTATCAATTGTGTCAAACATATAATAATGGTTAATTATAGCTGGTACATGGTCAGTGAATACTATATACGTACTATATGTACATATAATATATAGGTTATATCATAAATTATTCCTTATTATATGTATACAAAGACAAAATATAATAATTGTGTCTAATATGTACTTAGAAACCTCTCCATAATCCTATTGTTGTGTTTTAGAAATGTTTACATTTTTCTCGAATGTGCATATTATATAAATCTATAGAAATAATAATAATAATAATTAAATTATGAACAAACAATAACGTTATTTAATTATGTATATAAGTACAATCTTGAAAAATACACTTTGATGGTTTTACTCTTTGATGTATATATATATATATATTAATATATATTATGCATATAGGTAGTTTTTATAAGCGAATATATGGGCTATAATACTGCTATAGGAAAGACGATTAAATTATACGAGGTTTTTTTATGTTTCTTTATAGTTTACGTAGTGGAAATAAAGGTTTATTTCCATACCTAGTAAATGCTATTATTTTAGTTAATAAATTATCACCTATGTATGTTTATATACGTATATGCTCATTAATAATTCAAACAAATGTCAACAAATGTCTGGAGGAAAGTATTTTAGAAAGTGCCTTGTTGTTCTTGTCGTATGTTCATTATCCTCGATTTATGCGTCATCCCTTGTGCCATTAGAAAAAAATACTCACGACAAAAACCGCAAGTTTAACATAATCAAATACATATATAATATACAAATATTTCGATTGTATAACACAATATAAGAATAGTATATTAGATTCTGAGCGTATCGAGGATTGTAATTTGTTTTACAATTGTTTTATAATGATGTTTATTTTAAATGAGTTAATTTTTTTTATTTATGTATATATACACTTTTTTGGGTAGAAGGAATGTTAGAGTATTTCTGATAACAAATTCGTTCTAGTTTGTATTTTATTTTACATAATTTTTTCGATTTTCTCTACAGCAGTTTTCATAAACGTAACGAAAAACTATCGGTCTTAACGAAAAATTATTATAAATTTGAAAATAGCAAATAATCTTGTCTTGGTCACCCATACAGTATATTAGATATACATGTTCCTGTATTCTGTACTGTTGTATTGGTTTTATAATGATACTAAGGGCCATTTTATTAATCGTTGGTTAAAATGCCGTTTAACTAATCTAGGTTTAAGATTAAACGTAGATTAAAAAAAATAATGATTTTATCAATCACATTTATTCTAAGTTTAATTAAACTAAGCTTAACGAACTGATGATTAATTATCAAAACGCATTAATTGAAGTAAGTAACGACGTTAATATATGAATATGATGTCAACTTCAATCAGTAAATCTATTAACACCCATATTTTTTTCGTCGAGATAATTATTTATGTGTTTTCATGGAATTGTTATTTCATGTCCGTTTTTAAATTTTTATTTAATTAATAATTTATATTAATGTACCTATATATAGTTCATATTTTTCTTATATTTGTGAAACTTATTACTTATTTTTTCCAGATGTGTTCAAAAGCTAAACAAGAACATTCCACAAATTTCTTAGTAGTCAGACAAGAATACATCTTGGAGAATAAGAAAATAGATGTTGTTTTGGAAATTGGTCTGATTTATATTCAAATGGTCAATACTTGTTGATAATAAATAAGGTCTTCGAAGTTTGAAATTCGTTTTTTAATTTATATAAATCAAAAAATAAATTTCTTCGTCACTACTACTGCTAATAATTTTTTCATCTAGAATTATAAATAATATTCATATATAATCCGATAATTGTGATAATAATAAAGTAAATATTTGCTTTGCTATTTATTATTAACTTTAAATAACAATATTAATAAAAACCTACGTAGGTACGAGAATATAATATAGTTATATCTATCTGCCTAATAAAATTGATAAAAATATACTATTATCTATACCTACTTGATAATATTGAATTTAAACGAAGTTTAAAGTTTAACTGACCAAAATATCTCGGTTAACTTAATCTGTGGTTAAAGGTCAGTTAACATTTAAACCGGTGATCATAAAATCACATTTCTAGTTTAACTGAGTATTAACTTAAAACGGAGTTTAAATGCTCTTAACTGACGATTGATAAAATGGCCCTAATATAGACTACCTAATAGTAATACGCTAATACTCATGTACTCGCACTGAAGCTCTGCTCAGAATCATTTTATCGGAAGAAAAAATTGTTTTCAAATTCGATATATCCACCACCAGTATCCTATACCCAACTGTTTCCATAACCTACTAATCGTTTTTTTGTTATTATGCATATGCAAGTTATTGTGTAGGAGTTTTTTTTTTTAATACAAAGATTTTTGATTGAAAATTCATTAGTTTTATTTCCAGTATTTTTCTTAAGCCTAAAGGAAAAATAATATTACACCAAGATTCGCTCAAATAAAATTGCTTTTAATTTCAATACATTCAACACCAGCATTTTTATATTTCTATATTATAAATTTTAATATTACATATCAATCAACTATTATTATATTGGGATTTGGGATGTTATTTAATATATATTTTTACGTTTAAAAAATGAATTTTTTTTTTGTTATTGTCATTTTTACATTTTTATTTGCTATTTTATCACCAGATGTACCTATTTCGAGTTTTTCATCAATTTGATTTTTTGTTTGTAAAATATATTATATTAAATATAGAATTTACAATAATTTTTTGTATGAGATCTTTTTTTTTAGAACATGTAAAATATTTGCAAGTCTTAGAAATATATATATATATATATATATATATTTTATCGTTTTACTCGTATCTTATTAGAAATAATATAATATTTAAAAATCATAAATGTTATTTATAGATAATATAAAATGTAAAATAATTATATTTATAATTATACCATGCTCCTAAAATGTGATTTTAATTAAGTTATGATTACATCTAAATGGAACACTTCAAAAATACATTATTTTAACACTGTGTAGGTAGTTTTATAACATGACTTTTCTAAGAAAATATTATAATAGTTATTCCGGAGACAAAATATGAAAACACGTTTGGTATATTTTTTTGTTGTGTAACATTATACTTAATTAGTAAAACTCTGAGTAAAACTATAATAGTTGAATACAATATATTATATAGGTATTTTGTTAAAAGGAAAATAAGTTTTTAAATTAATTTTCTTAAGACATTTTCTAAAGAATATTGATTATATATATGTTAAAAGCTCATGAAGATCAAGGACTACGATAGTATCGTAATAAAAGATATTAATTATTATTTATTATTAAACAATAACCTTCAATTATTATAATATTGCCATTAGCTTTCATAAAGAAGTTATATAATTAGTTCTGTCAAAAAAAAAATAGAAAAGAAAAAGAAAATGCCTTTTAATAACATTTTAAAAGTTATAGAAAATTTTAAATGATTTAAATATACTATACCTAATTTAGACCTAATTTAATATAATAAAACATCAATGAATATTTTCCCCCTATGACCACCGTGACCGTCCGTATTGCCTGTTTATTCTACAGTCGTTTTCACGATCCAAATGGATAAAAACAAAATTAGGACCTTAGGAGTACGC
>JAIPRL010003032.1:0-51413 GCA_025469235.1 Pemphigus obesinymphae | reverse complement strand
TATACACAATTTTTTTTTTTTTTTTTTTTTTTTTTTTTTTATTAATAGCTGTTACACGTTGTTTTAAGTTACTGCATTTACTACAAAAAAAAAATAAAATAAAATAAAATAAAAAATAATGTAAATAAATATTATATTTTCCGTACATTTATTTTATGCGTACACATCAACTACTGACCGCCCAAGGATTTCATAATTCGGTTTTTTATTATTATGTAAAACTCCAATAATAGTTATAATATATGTAGCTTAATGTATATTATATATTATACGCGCATATAGTAGGTACTTACCTACTTACGATGAAAAGGAAAAGTATTAAATAGTATTTTACATATAGACTGTAGAGGTATATACTATAGGGTGACCGATTCGTCCCGTTTTTGAGGATTGCGTCCCGTCGCCCCGAGAAAACTTTAAACGGGATGCTTTTTGTTCCGTTTTTACGGTTTGAGGAAATATTACGATTGACTATCTTTGCTGCTTGTTGCCGGCAAATTCATGAAAATTTTGCCGAAAAAATGATTACGAACGACCCTGCATTTTTTCGCTGTTCCGTTTATTAATTTTAAAAATACGGTCACCTTCCTAGCTCCTATATATAGCTGTATGTACTCGGAAATTCTAAACGGGCAAGAGGAAGAATAAATATATAATTTATGACTAACTTGAGCACCTACCTATAAGGATATAGCATAATCGTAAATCGCAGGGTTTCCCTGAAGTTAAAATATTCGAGGCTCAAGCCCCTTCCCCCCCCCACCCCTGCCACCAATGTGAACCGATATCGACGTGAGAATTTACGGGCCTTGGTGCAAGAAATATTTTGCGGAGCCCCTGGAAAAATAACCAAAAAAAAAAAAAAAAAAAAGAATAAAAGACGTATTTTACTGTTTCCGCGGGGCTCGAGGTGGAGAGCGAAAATCGATTCGAAAAAAGGGGAAATAAGAAATGAAAAAAAAAAAAAAAAAAAAAAGAAAAACGTCTTTTGTAAATATTTTAAAAATGTCTCGAGAATTCATTTATTTGCTAAAATCTTGAGACGCCCTCGTATAAGCGCTGGGGCCTGGTAAAGGGGCACACGCGTCGCTCCACTCCTATTGCACCGGCACTGACGATAAACTTCTTATTTTGATAATAGCCATTATATATATATATATATTATGAAATATAGGTATTTATAATATTATAATATTTATATATGTTTTAGGCGATATAATGAAAATAAATTATTATTATAAAATATACGATATTAGGGTATATAATATTGTTCGATTATTATTATTATTATTATTATTATTGATGGCGGCGGCTGCAGTATGTGTTTCCGACGCGTTCTATAATATAATATTATAATATACAGTGTACACGTATCCGAAGGTCGGAGGTATCATTTTATTGATTATATAAAACACAAAATATATACAAACAAATCATTTATTCGCCCGCGTTATCATAATAATGTATATATGCCGTGGATTTATGCATATTATATTATACTATAATTTGTTTGCCTGTGCATTATACGTATACATACATATATATATATATATATATATATACAGGTATAGGCAGACGGGATACCTATAACATATAATATTATATAGGTATTATGGTCGGTGTAGCCCATAGGTTATAACCGAACATACCTAATATATTATATTATGTGGTAGAGCCGAAATATAAAACAAAAAAAAAAAAAATAAAAACCACTAAAATCTCAACGCATATATTATTATAGTAGGTATATTATATGCCCTGCGGGTCCAGGACTACTTCAATAATATTCGGTTAGGTGAAGTGCGTGCGCGCGAGTGCGAGAGTGTGCAAACGAAAAAAATACGAGTATATATATATATTATAAGTATATATATTATTATATATATATAGGTAGAGAGGTACATGACATTGCCGGCGAACGTTGCCCAACAACTCTATCCGGTGCCGTCGTCGTCCGTGGGTTAGGTATATATAATAATGTACCTAACCGACGATATAGGAATATAAAAATTGTTTTTCTGGAAAAAAAAAAAAAAAAAAAACGAGCCGACTACACTATATTATATTATATACTATTGTGTGTCCGCATATACATGCATAATATATATGTGACTAAAATATACAATCGATTTTCAAAAAAATACGCACTCTTTTGAACTTATTCCCGCCACCGCCCCTTTAATAACTTTGTTTTTTTTTTTTTTTTTTTTTTTTTTTATGACCGTTTTTATTTTATTATTATTATTATTATTATTATTATTATTATTAATATTTTTTTTTTTTCTTACTAGAATATTCTACTAGCAATCGAAAAATAGATCCCCTCCCAAAAACAAACGGTATCCTTGATACTTGCGCGCGTGACTGCAGTAGTGTGTATATTTGGTATTATAACCTATAAGCTATACCTACCACAATTATAATACACGCTGGCCGATTCCACGCGCTAGTATATTAAACAACAACAAAATAATATAATAATATAATAAAGTAAAACCATTTGAATAACTGATGCCTTAATTTGAATAACGTTAATACATATTTTATAGTTTTGACGATTTCTATACGTCTAATATTGTATATTATAATATATATACATATATATATATATATTGTATACGTTAAAACAGATATTCATAATTAATTCTACAAAAATAGGTTAACACTACATAATATATTATTATTATTATTATTAGGTATATTATAAAAGTATGTATACCTATGCATTTGGTTGAAATAGGCCAAGTCGACTGGTATATATGTAATAGAATATTATTAATACGGTTGGAATTTCTTAACATAATATATATTTACACATTGACCAAGTGCCCGGGAATATAATAATTCCGATTTTTGATAATAAATTACCTATTATTTGTTATATACGAGTGATTATTTAAACCGCACAATTTGCCAACTCAAACATACTTAATACGAGTGAGGTACAACGTGACACGTCGACATATATACTATATAGGTATACCTAACAGGCAATACTTAATATAGTATAGGTATTATCTATACGTTATATTATAGGGATAAATATTAAAATTACATATTGCCTATTGTGTTAGATACACACATCTGTAGGCAATTTATACTATAATTCAATAATGGATAACTAAACACGTTTTTTAGGCACTGTTGATTGTTATATATATATATATACGTATATTAGTATTATACATACACTTATATATGTATCAGATATACTCATTGCTGACGTGGACGAATTTCGTGAAATAATATTGTTATTTTAGTAAATACAGAGATGTGAGCGTGAAAGATGCAAATGAAAAATTCTAAAAAAAATCATCTACGTTTGTTGAAATTAACATTTTTCAATAGGTACTCATACTAAAATTTAAAATATAACTTCCATTTTCCCCAAAAAAATTATCAGTTTATATACCATTTTTTTTTTTTTTTTTTTTTTTTTTTATAGTTCTCCTTTATGCCAAGAAGACTAATAACAATTGAAAATTTACCTTTTTAAATTCTAACCAAGTACAATCAATTTGCAACTCAAAAAAGTGTATACCTGCGTCTATAAGCATGTAGCATTAAAAAAAAAAACGAATCAACTTTCAAAATAGTATGAAAGTTACTGAAAGTGGTAAAAACAATTTAAAATTTTTCCCACATCAATATAGATCTATTAAATATTTAGTGTAAATTTCAAGTTTCTGAAATTATAATTTTTCAATTTATATAATAATTTTTGAATAGTTTTTCTTAACGCTAAAGAAAACTACACTAGGAAAATAAAAAAATTACTTCTCTAAAGTATCCAAGCTCGATGAGAGGGGGGGAGGATCGATGGTGATTTCATGGGAGCCTGGATTTTTGCGAAAATACTTGTCATGTAAAAAACAAGCGTACACAAAAGAAAGGACGCAGTAAGCAGTAATACCATAGGCGCTAATTTATACGAATGACCATTTTTTTTTTATTTGATACCAGAAAGCTCTTTATCTGAAAACTTATAAGCGACTTCTTCTAGCCGAAAAAGTTTATACACACACATGCAAAAATGTAAAAACCACATCATTACAGTTTAAACCAATATATTCCTCGTTATATGCTCAGAATCTAAAATGATATAAACTGTTCAAATAAATATTCATCATCATTATACATTATACCTAATAATAAATCAAATAATTTATAATTACCTACCAAATAATAAATATACAACTTACAAGTACCTATATATATATTGTTCACAGTTAGGTACTTAATTATCACAAATAAAGGTACGAGACTGAATTTCAAATTTGACTAGGTACTATATTTTTATTTTTTACCTATATGTACCTACGAGTATAATATTATTAATCTATTTTAACTGGCATTAGTAGATATTTAAGTATATTCAAATTATGTTTATAATATGCATTTCATTTGTTGTCATTAATAATTAATAAATCATAATAAACCACCAACAAATTTTAATTTAATTAATTAATTAAATTTATAGTTTTAAATATTTAAATAAATAATTTTTTTTAAGTTTCATGTTTTTGTGAAAATTTCAAAAAATTTTAAATGTATATCTGTAAAATCTTTGGGTGTTGGGCACATGTTAATAGGTATAGGTACGAATATTATGAATATATTAAATATGAATGCGGAATAAAATATTAGAATATAATCCAATGTCGTAAACATTCATCACCGAATATCCTATCAACTATCTAGGTATACCTATTACGTAACAACTAAAAAATATATAGGTAATGTTCTTGAAAGAACAACCGTGAGTTCTGCTATATATATGTTACAATGTAGGTTAGAACGTCACCTATCTATATATATATATATATCTACATTATTGTGTGTTTTTAAAAACTATAAAGTGTATGTATATTTATGCAGTAAATATGTAATTAATTATAAAATAAATTAAAAGAAATACGGTTTCAAGATAATGCAATAACAACCGTAGTAAACAAAACCAAAATGCATTTCAATGATGTTCAAATAAGAAATAACAATTAGGTATCCTAAAGAGGAACGCAGTAAACGCCAAAATTTTGAAATTATACATAAATTAGCGAGTTGCATCCAAACACACACGCGATAGTTGCGTCTGTGTTAAAAAATTATGTGCACGAATTGCATCCCGTGTCAAAAATTCTATTTATCTAAGAAATACATTGTCATTATGACCTCGGATGATTGCCGAGTTTTGAGGGGGCGATTGGGCGAATGAGATTCTGAAGAGGTATACCTCATTAAACACTGCTTGTAACAGTTGCATACGTATATGAGAAAGTTATTTCAAAATTAATATTTTCAGATGACTTATCAAGTATAAGTAATAATAATATTTAACTCCTGTATATTATAACAAAAAAATAAATATGAGATGCAACTCGTGTATATTGAATTTAATCACCGGACGCAATTCGCTGGTTTGGGACGCAATTTGTATTAATTTACAGCCATTTAATATTCCTATTATAAATAGCCAATCCCACATATTTTTACTATATAGGGTAGGGTGACCATACGTCCCGTATAAAACGTGATTGTCCCATTTTTAAAGTATATAGGTCCCGTTTATTTCACTTTTTTTTTTTATATTTCAATATTTATTTGATAATGTAAAATAGTAAGAAATTGGAAGTCGACATTTTTTTCATTAGATTTTCATAAAAATTTCTAGTAATACATCGAAAATAAATCAAAATAATGTTGATGCATTTTTATCATTTGTGGAAAATTATATTTTTTTTTTTTTTGTTTATTTGATGTTTTTCAAAGCGATTTTTCGATTTTTGGGGAACGCTCAATGCGAATGACCTTTTTTTGCTTATTAACTTAATTTGTAAAATTTAATTAAAATGGTGATACAAAAACCATTGGAAAAGGGAATGAAAAAAATGTCCCGTTTTTATTTTTGAAATATGGTCAGTAAATAAAACAAATAGGTTAATAAAGATCAGTAACAACTAACAACCACTAGAAATGCCATTGAAAGTGATTTTAAAATGTAGTATCGACCAAAATATTATTCAATGACATACCAATGTATATATGTCAATATATACTAAAGATAAACGAAGTAGGTATGAGTTATAAGTATACGGCTACATATTATTGTACCTATCTACGGTGCGTACTCGATAATAAGTAATTATGTATGTATAGGTACGACTGAGATAGTGTATATTTTTTTAGTGTACTTATAGTATACTCTGTTAAAATTAACTTAATCGTAAGATTGTAATATGGAAAAATACAGCATCTCGTAGTATATAAAATAAAAGTAAAAATGATTTTTTAAAATTAAATTAAAAAAAATAAATAAAGTACATACCTACATGAAAAAAATTATCCAAAAATATTTTGGATGTCTATCCTAATAATAAATTTAAAAAAAATAGTAATGACAAAAAATAATTTAAAGGGAAAAAACGAAGAAATCAAATAACTATTTTGAATTATACCTCGGTATTGGGTAGGTACCTATACTATTACTAATGATGTATACCTATATAAATATATAGTAGAGTTCATTCACGGATATGAAACTAATTTAAACGGGAGGGCTGAACAGGGATATTTATATGTAGTTATCAGTACATGAAAGTATAAGAAGGGCATAATGACGTTTATAGGTATAGATGTTTTTACCCCATCCTCCCCAAAAATATAGGCGTAATTTGAAGGCTATAATGATGGGCCAACACCCCTCGAAATCAATCATAATATATACAGTACATTTTATCGGCGCTGTTCAAATAATGATATAAAAAATAAAAAATAACTCGCCCCCCCTTGAAATCCATCACTGGCGAAGCGTGTTTCCATCCATGCACTGAATCAAATATCATTGGTAGAATTAACAATATGCTATAATCAAATTTTAACAAATGAATATTTGCTGAAATAATAAAATTTTTATCATTTTAATGTATACATTGTTAAACGAATAAAAAAATGTGTTTACAATTTTGTAAATTTCACAAAAATACCTATATAAGTTATAATTTAATAAAAATAATTTGTAATAAAATATGTCATTAAATTGAAAAAATATTCTGTTTAAATTGACTATTTTGATTAACAAATGGGCGTTTGTTGTACGAAAAAGAAAGAAAGAAACGAACACAAAATATTTATAATTGAATTAACGAGATATTTGTTAATTCAAATGAATTTGTATTCAATTTGACAATTTTTACCCAAGACATTGAATCAATGACACGTTTTGTTATTTTACTGTTAAATCAACAAACATTTTATTGTGCCTACGTGTATTAACAACCGCATACATTATTAAATTAATCTATATTTTTATTGAAATCACAGATATTATATTTTGGTTCAGTGTAATATATGTGTATGTATAGGTACTATAGTGGTCTAAATAGCCGATGAGTATATTGAAAATTGTAAAATATTAAAAATATGTACCTAAAAATAATAACGTAATTATAACAAGTGTGCAAATCTATGAACTTATTGTATAATATTATGTACCTACCCATATTTAGTCACATTAAATACTGTGTTAACATAATATACCTACCCAATATCATGGCCTTATCAATACCTTACCATAATCATGGCCAAGTTATTTAACCATGCCTATAATAATATATCGTCGCGAAAAACTAATATTTAGTTCAATATCGCGAGAATACGTGGTTAATAATTGTACCTATATATTATATACGAACGTACCAAAATATTTTTCAATAGGTACCCATTGTTAATACATTGTGTTTAGACGAACGATATATAGTTATGTAATGTATATATAATATATATGTATTATATTATGTAATATAGGTACGTACGTATAGTTAATAATAATTTTTTTTAAAATCGTCTCAATAAACGAACGATGTTTTTAAGAGGATGTTACACCCGCATTTGTTGTCTCTGTGTCGTATCTAACAGATAATATAGCAAAATCACACTACGCAGAATTGAAATTTTGACGTTTAGGTTAAACGTAAGAGTATAAACACCTATGACAAAATTTTAAAGCGAGGAATATTTTCGAGTGAACATCGTATGGGGCACGTGAAAAACTAAAAATGCCGTAACTTTTTTTTTTCTGACGATATTTTACAAAAAGCCTTCTTCTACTCGTTAAATTTGATAATATCATAGGCTCTAAATCTAACCAAAATTGGCAATTAGAGATGGACGGAGACAGAAAATGCGGGTACAGCGTCCTCTCAAGTAGGTATGCAGGTATCGCGGTGCACCAAACCAATAAATTAAAATTCATGGACGTTTGCCTATATTATACAGGTAAATATTATATTTGAGTACGCCTATATTTATCGTGTGTACGGTTATTTAATACATTATACGTATAATTATACGCATTATGAGCATCGACATTAACCTATCCAATATTTTTTCTCGTATTTCTTAGGCACGGGGCACAAAATAATATGTGCAATATAACGTGATAATATTGTAACCGCGGTAGCGTTTTAATATTATGTTTATGTACACCGGTTGTATACCGGTCGAGGAGAGTGACGCGTTTATTTTCTTTTCGGGTTACCTCATTATGAAAATAATCAAAACGGTGTTTTCCAGATATTGTTATTGCGTAAGTAATAATACCTTCTTAATATAAACGCGAGAGAACAATGGTCGCGAAAAGCATTTCGCGTGCGTCCGCCCGCGCGCGTATACCATACACACCCATTATAATATAGACTATAGAGGCAAGTGTATTTTTTTAACGATATTATTATACGAAATATATTACGACAACGCCGCCGACAGAGAATAGCAGCGGGGAAAAAAAAAAAACTTGTTGTGCGCGTACGTACGACACGGAGAGGAAGCCATAATATAAAAGTGCGTGCGTGCGTACCTACTCGTAGATTTTTCGCGGCAAAAACGCATAGCACACCATAGTCAATAATAATATCGTGTGTATAATATTGTATGGCGCGTGTGCGTGCGCGCGCGCGCGCGCGTGTGTGTGTGTACGTGTTTGTGCGTTTCCCCCGGCCGACGGTGGCCTTCGGACGGCCGGCCACGCCGCACAAAAACGCGTTTTGCGAAAACCGGCGAGAGAGACGGAGCGACGGCCGGCCGGGCCCGAAGAGAGAGAACGACAATGTAGACGAAACACACAAATAATAAATACGTGCGTGGTGCGTCGTCGTGCGTATTTGTCTCTGTTATAACAATAATAACGTGTGTTGTAGCGGTGTGGTGAAGGGGAACGGAAAAAAAAAAAAAAAAAAAATCAGCGTAGCGAAATGGGTATATATATATATATATATATATAATAAAAAACGACGGCGGCGGTCCGTGTTCTTGGCGTGCCGCCGTGGTTAAGGTCGAAGCCAGCAGTGTTGCAACGTGTACGGGCGCTGCACACCGTGCAAGACGGCCCGAATAAACCCCCCCACTCCCACCCGCCGTTCGCCGGGACGTGACGACCGGTGCCGGAACGGAATAATATTTCGGTAGGTATGCGGGCGCGAACGGTGCGGCGGCGGTCCGTCGTTCTCCCTCACTCACACTCGCACGCACTCACTCACACTCGCACGCACTCACTCACTCTCGCTCTCTCTCGCCCGCAGTGCGCCGTGCCGCCGCAATAGAATACGCTCAGACTCAGTGCGTCGACGGCGGCCGAGGTCGGCCGACCCAATTGCGCGCGCCGCGGCCCGCAATGTGTGTCGACGGCGAACGTGGTCGATACGCTCTACTACTACTACTACTACTAGTTACTACTACACACACGCGCGCGCAATATTCGTGCGTACGAGGGGTAAAGTAAAAACCGTATCCAGGATTCGGGGCCGGGCGACCCTGTGTCACGGCCGGGGCGGCGGAGGCGGTGCGGATCGCCGGAACCGCACGGACGGTGTATAACAGCCATGTACAACCCGGGCGGTGCGCGCCGGCGTGCGCGCGCGCTCCACACGTCGCGGGGCGAGACGGTGGCGGAGGCGACCGACGGGGCGGCCGCCGTCGTGCGTATGGCACCGTATTCGCACAGTGCGCATTCACGGTTACTGCGATTTTACTCGATGCAAAAACGTCAGCGCGAAACTTCGCGACTCATCAGTTTGACCTACTGCATAATGCCATTTTCGCCTTCCGGTCCGCTGCCGTTTTGCGAGTGTGCGTTGCGGACTGCGTGTGTGTGAGTGCGTGTGGTTTTGTTGTTTTTTTTTTTTTTTTTTTTTCCCTCCCGATCGCAAGATTGCGAATTTTTTTTTTCCACGACCGCCGCGTTCGAATTTATTTGTAACAATTTCTTCGTGGACGACAGTCGCGGGGAGTCGAAAAAATAACGCCGAGGTAATAAACCGCCGCCGCCGACGCCGCTGCACACATACATACCTACACATACACACACATGCCGATAGACACCCGCCGACGACCATCGTCTCCGCAGCACTTTTCACCCGTCCGGCTCTCGCGTCCCCGTAGCCTTGTCTACGGGTTTTAATTTTTTTTTTCTCTCGAAATTCTTTCGTTGCAATATATTCATTTAAAAAAAAAAAATTAAAAATTTTTTCGTCTGCTCGCTTGTGCCGTACGTAATCCTGTTATCTGTATTCGCTGTTCACGATCGTTTATCATCAATTGTATTATTATTATTATTATTATTATTATTATTTATTTTTTTTTTTATCATTGATAATTTGATATTAATTTTACCCGCCGTCGCCCGTGCACTTAACCGCCACCACCACCACCGCCACCACCACCACCACCACCACCACCACCTCCATATATGTTTAAATGTAATATGTCATATTATAGGACGTAACAACAACAAATATACGGGTAGTATCGACGTTTTTTAAAACTAATTAAATTTTTTTTTCATCCGAAATCGATTCCTGCCATTTCTCGGTTTCTCTGCAATTCCACCCCCTCCCTTACCCGCGACGACGTTACTCCGTCTTGTCGTCGATTCGTTTTTCGACCGCGCGAATCGCCGTCTACCCGTTTTCACTCGACCAGAAAAAAAAAAAAAAAAATCCACAGTCCCCGTACCGACTACCGACATTTACCGTAGGCACGCCGCGACACCAGACGTATCCCGCTCCTACCGTTAGTGGGGTTGTATACACACGGACGGCGACGGCGTTTCACGGTCATATCTGTGCGTTATGCAAATACTCGCAAATGCACTGCCCGAGACATTGAGCACAGCAGCAGCTGATGTCATTAGCACCGACATTTCGCACGGTGACGGGGCACGTTAAAATAATATCGCGCGACGAAAACCCTGCCGAAGACCCCCTCCTCCCCACGTGTGTTGAAAAAATACAACGCACCCTATAAATGTACATTTGACTCTTATTTATTTATTTATTTATTTATTTTTTTTTTCTATTTTACGCAGACACCTGAAAAACAAAACGACCGGGGCTGCTTCGATGCCATGAATGTTTGACGGAGTTCTAGACAGAATCACATCTGCGCCATAGTTTGCTAATCGGTGAGTGTCTCCTCGATAACCTACCTATACCTATACCTACATTATTATTGTTATAATTTATTCTGGTTTTTCACTTGTCCGTTTCTGGACTGTGTACATTAAATTAAATTACAACAATTGTATTTTGTAGGTACTTGTTAAATTTAGAAATACTTATAGATACTTAGAATATTATGTTTAATATATTAAAGGTACCTGGGTAGTTTGCGTGACTATTTTTTTTGTAAAGAAATTATGAAATTCAAATGGTAGAGACAGACATCATCTGAATTATATATATGTTGATTGGTACCTATCTTGGGTATGTAGACATTTTATACTTTTCGTCTGTGTCGGATATATTTTTATTATTATTGACCGATACGACGATAAGTGTATACTTATTAGCTTATGATTAGTTAATTAAATTTATATAGCAATATTATGTTTAGTTAATAGGTATTTAGTAAGTTTAATAAAATATTTTTTTAATGTCATTAAGCTTAGAATTCATTTTACCAATCAATAATAGGTACCTATATTGTGTAGGTATGTGCAGCCGCCACCAAATAACTTAGCATGGTGGTGGTCGCACGGCCATCATTAATGGTTTCTGGCATTAACTGTAGGTAATTGTGTATTTTAACATTACATTAACAGAAAAACTAATTTGGGAAACAATTACCGTTACAATTACAATTAAAATATTACTGCCGAGTTATCTGGCCGTGACTATATCTACCTAGGCGTACTTATCTATACTCTGTCCAGCGAGAGACCAAAATCGCTTAGATTTCGCGCTTGCCTATCCATAGTGTCTCCGCCTAGACCTTCAAGCGAACGATGGTGTATCACACACTGACCGTGGTTGTCTTCTCTATTGGCCGCCGTCAGGGCGATCGGGTCGCTAGTGAGGTGGAATTGGGACCTCGGTGGTCGTTCGGTTGTCTGTCGGCATGCGCAGAAACGGCGCGTTCTCTCGCTGGACAAAGTATAGGTATATTTTATTTTAGCCTCTATGCAATATTTTTTCTACTATAATTAAATCAATATATCTATACCTACCTACTGGAAAACAATTTTTTTAAGTTGCTTTGTTGAAACTTACAATGTAACAAATCTTCATATCCGTATCTATTTATTACATTTACACAGTGACCAAATATTCAGATTTAGATAGTAAGAGTTAAACAAAAGCTAATTAAAAGGTAACCATACCTACTAGATTAATGCAAATTAAAGAAATAGTCAATCTGATATTTTGATCTAGATTGGTTAACCTGTCCAATCCGATTTATTTTGTTGGTGTAAATAATGATAAAAATAAATCTTAAATCATAGAGTATGTCATAACCTTTATATGCATGCACCTTTAATTATAACATTAGTTATACACATTAGCAATATTCTAAGCAGTAATTTGTTATATTTTATTAACTTATTAGGTACCTGTATTATTTTAGCACAAACTTGATATTGTGTTGGATGAATGAAAACTGGCCGCTGGCAAATGTGTTAGCAATTATTTTTTTCTAATAAGGAGAGGTTCTCAAACTAGGACACACTTAAGGTGCGAGTCATGCGGTCGGTGTACAACGTCTGTCTGGCTACGATTTTGTATACACCTTCATTACTTCCCTTTTAGGTTCGTTCTAGGTACAAATGGAACCTTTTGACTATTATAGTTTTATTTTTCTAAGGGTTGTGGAACTTTATTTGGATTTTGGAGTGTATCGATAAAAACTATTTTACGTTACCTTGATGAAAATAAACCACCAGTAGTGTTCGCATCAGCGGCCACTTTTTATTCTCCCAACTATAGTGGCTCTGGGTGCCAAACTTTTATGAAAAATTAATTAATACGGTTACCATTCATGGGTAAACCTTAAGTGTTATTTTTGTTTTTAGTGGAATCTTTACTACAGATTTTGTGATGCCTACAATATATTTTAGCTGTAAAAATTTAATAAAATAAAAATTATTTTATAGCATACATTATTGCACACTATGAGTATGTGGTACTATAATTACAGATATGTTCACTTTGCACAACTAACTCATCCTGATAGACATCGAAACAATAATCCATACAAACTATTGAATAGATTGTACTAAAAATAAAACTGACACTTGAGGATCATCTGTGACCACATTAATTATTTTATTTTAAAAGTTTAGTAATACTTAATGAACATTTATGGTTGAATATGATTACAGTGTAAACTAAGATTAACGTTAAATACTTATGTACTTGGATATAATTTAGAAGAATACAAACCCTGATTTATTTTTAATCCAAATTTAGTGGTCTAGTGTAAACGTAGTAGGTACCTATCTAAAGGTAAGCCAATAGAATTATAAATATATATTTGGCATATACAATCAAAACAGGTCAATGTTATTCATAAATATGATAATATTTAATATTTATCATTGCATTCAATATTACGTTTCAATAATAATTTTAATCGGGCACATACTAATTCTATCTGTTCAAATATATATGTAATATGTTAATTTGTTCTCAATCATTTTAATAGGTTGGTATCTACATTTTGTATTTGTTATTGTCAAATTTGCTTGTTATGTAGGTACCTATAGCATAAAATTTATCCTTATTCATTATTTTGTCAATATTCATCATATTATGTCTTACATATTTATTTTACATAAGTAAAGGTTAGATTAGTAATTTCAAAATTAATTTATTATCTACCTAAACATTTTTATACAATGAGTTAATTGCATAATTCATAATTGCACATATCTATACAAAATGCCTATATACAGTTGTCGCCAGATATTTTGGCATGGTGGCAGTGGCACGATTATTATTATTATCGTTTATCAGTGGCTTCTACCATCTGGTGTCACCCGTAATTGTGTATTTATATATCTGTTATAATAAACTACCCAGCACAACAAAGGTTGGCGATTGAGTAGAAAAACTATATAGTTTGGGAAACAATTAGGTACTGATAAATGCTGGTTTTGCTTGTCACATTAAATTATCTAACAGTAATATCTACCTACTTACCTCGCCACCTACTTAACACAAGATATTATTAGGTACCTACTATTGTTTTGGTAAAATTTTATTCAAAATTGAATAATTGTAAAATGTAAATTACCTACTAGGTAATTAGTTAATTATCTCTCAGGCCTTCTTATAGAGTGTGTGTTTCTTTAAAAAGATCTTGGATTTTTTTACTTACCATCTAAGTTTTGAACATCACATAAACATTACTTTTAAGGTTTATAAAGCAGGTTTCTAGAATATTTTCCTCTCTCAGTTGCCTTTGATAGGGAGCTACTGTACTCTTGTTCGCTTAATACTAAAATATGGTGTAGGTAGTTGTTTGCCACCTTTATTTAGTAAAGGATCAGCTGAGAATCGAACGGGTTCAACACAAGTTTCTTTCTTATGCCACCTATTTGCTAAAATTTGAGCATTCATGGCTCTCCTATTCGTGAATCTCTAAACTTTTTAACCCTTCTCACCATTCTGGAGACCATGCTTCTTTTTAGATTTCACTTCACTCACTTATGGCAGTAATCATCCCTTGCATCGAATTCTATGTAACCATAATAAATCCTCCTAATTTAGTTGCTTAATTCGTTGACCATTGTATAAATTTGTTATTATAGGTATTTCTAGTATTTGGTGGTTGAGTGGTCGAAAAGTGTATTTTGACGCATGAAGTCCACAGTTCGACTCTCAGGTAATAAATGAGGTAGCCAACATAATTTTTCTCACTAGTAGCATCTGGTCTTTGATGCCGGCCGTAATTATCAAACCTGCACAATAATTTGGTAGTTATGCTTGTCGTAGCTACCAAGATCTTTGACCCCTAATATGTGAAAATGCAAACCTGAGCATGTTAGAGTTTGGGAAATAAACGGAAATAAGTGGATGTAAAACTGTTAATTTATATTTTTAATATTATAGTTATAATGTATATTTCATTCCACTGTATATAACTTTTTTGTATTTTAATGTAATTATCTATAAATGCTATGTTAAATTGCCCGGTTGGGTGTTAGTTAAATAAATGAAAGTTTTAAGTATTGAGGAAAATAATAATTTTTTTAATAAATTATAATAGTTAGGTATATGGGTAGGTAAGCCTAAATATTATTTTTGTCGATATGTATGTAGATACTAGGTAGGTAGATAAATGAATAAAATATAATGTAATATAATATTTGATACTCATTGAAATATATAATTTTAGTTCCTATTTTACTAATTATTTTTAAGATGCATTCAGGAAAAATTTGATTGATGAATATTTTAGGTTTGTTCTAGCAGACCGTTTGAATTAGGTAGTTCAGATTATAATTATTAAGGTTAAATTATGTTCTAGTAGCTGATGATTTAGTTTGTGTTCCAGTAAATTTAAAATAAAACTATTAGAACTATTCTTTGTAGTTACGACTATTATTAAGAATGTTAGTTTGGAATTCTTACCCATGTGTATTTAGAACTTCAAAGTACAGTAGAATGACATGGAAACACACAAACTGTATAATATGTACTATTTATATATTCCTAGCAAACTATTAAAAACTGTTCCTATACCTGAACTTGTATGCATATAATTTGTAATTAGTCCCAGATCAAATGTTTATGCACATCATAGAACTAATAGTTCAGAATGACACTGTTAAAAAAATTAGTCTTTTATTATTTAAAGTTTTAACCTCTGTTCTCAAAAATTTACCAGAATATTTATTTTTTAAAAAATGTTTGCTATTTTTAGTTTTAATATATTTAATTATTTCAATAATTTATTGTGAAATATTTTATTACATTCCTTTTGTTCTTAATTATACTATTTAAATTAAATTAAACCATGATAGAAATGTAATGTTGTTCAATTTACTAATAACATATTAAAAATGTGGTCACTATTGTATTGGTATTATACAAATATTAAGGAAATAAGGAATATGAAACTAATTTATAAATCATTAAAAGAAATAAGTACTAAGAGCAGTAAAATCTAATTTCAGAAAATTATTCCTATTTTTGTTAGAGTAATTATTTTTTTAAATTACATTAATATTCATGGGGGTTGAGTGGTCAAAACGCGTGTTTTGGTACACAAGGTCTCTGTTTGACTCCCAGGTAGAAAATGGGGTAGCCAATGAGATTTTTCTCACTGGTGGTGTCTGATCTGGTCTCTGGTGCAAGCCGGCCATAATTATCAAACCCATCTAATAATTAGGTAGTTATGCTTGTCTTAGCTATCAAGAATCATCTTTGACTCCCCTAATATGTGAAGTTACCAATCTGAGCATGTTAGAGTTTAGGAAATAAGAGAATGTAAAACTGTTAATTATTATTACATAAAAGTTATATTTATATACCTAAACCAATTGTAAGGGTCAGTGCAACCACCAAAGCGGGTATGTCCATTTTTTAAATAAATAATTTAAGTGTTTTATTGTGCAGGAAAAAATCCCTACAACTTGATATATAAACAGAATTTCACCATCTTTTCTACTAGAAACACTGTAACAGACTTATCTAAGTTTGAAATACACAGTAGGTATAATATTGAAATTTTTCATACCTACTTGTACTCTACTTTTATGTTAGAATGATATCTAGCTACTTATGTAAAAGTAAATTATTATTTTTTTATTCACAAATTGTAAAATACTTGAGCAAAGTTTAAAAATGTTAAAATTGGATAAAACAAATTTCTTCTTTTTATGAAAATGTTGCATTGACTCCTTCTAGAGCCTCTAGAAACTTGATGTTGAAACTGTGGCAATGGGAAAATTCTTTTTAGCATGTTTAGGTAAAATACTAAGTAATATAGGTACTTTATGAAAATAGTATTCCAAATATTTTTAGAATATTTTTTATATATGAAGAGTCTTAATATGAAACATACCTACCTACTTTTTCCATTTTTTTGAATTTTGAGTTATTGAATCATATACTAAATTTGATGGGGGAATTTATTGGAATCATTATTTTTGATCAAAACCATATTTTTCCAATGTATTGCATAATATACCATTTCTAATATAAACAATACACTCACCTACCTACTTTAAGTATACATTTCATGCATAACGCACTATTTCCTTCCATATTTATCAAAATGTTTCATTTCCATTATTTGTAAAAACATTCCTTTTCCCTTAAATTCGGATTTAGTAATTAAGGAACTTTAATGCAAAGAATATACTTTTTCCAATTTTCTATTGTTTTAATATAATAATGAATTTCTCTAGGTACTGAAAAGAGGAAAAGTATTTTTTGCATTGAATCTCCAACCCCTCATATATACTTACTAGATTTCAATAATGAACATAATATTAAGTAGTAGCTTTACTAAGTAATAGGCCTGGTAATAGGTATATAATCAATGGTAGTAAGTGGTACCTACCAAATTGTATAAGTAATCATTTAATTGAATATGTACATGTGTGTTTGAGAGGTGTTCTAATTATTTTAGATTTTGAGTGAACAATTTAAAATTGAAGTCTGACAGAAACATACTAAAAAAAAAAAAAAAATGTCTTTTGGAAATATGATTGAAACTTTAAAAGTGTTTAAAAAGTTCTCAATACTGAATATTACTCAAATCTGCTCTTTAGGTATTGACCGAAGTATAAAGAGTAAAGAGATTATTCAATATTAACCTAAGATCTCTTCTTTTTTTTTTTATCTCTATGTAGGTATCATTTACCTATTATTTATGTACATTTATTAGTAGGTATACATAAACACCTAGTCTATAGTTGTATATATAGTTTATACGTTTATAGTCTATTAGTTTATTAGACATCTATCCACTCAATTTTATTTTTATTACCTATGTAATTTAATTACCTGAGCATCTGTTTGTTCTAGTCATGACAATTTTACCAAATAACTATGGTACCATAATAATTATTATAATAATCATGTAAATACCAATGTATTTTGACTATTATAGATGTGTTATTTATTTAAATCTTAGTAAAATGGCTGATTTGGTTAAATCACTTGGAAAAGTGTACTAAAAGTTTAATAAATTGTTACTTGGTTAGAAATACATCTTTAGGAAACTTATCTGTCTTTACTGATTAGTGATTATAATATTTTATTGTAACAGTTCTCTATGGGGTTTTAAAAACCAATATTTTTATATAGGTTTTCACTCGGGTTTTCATTTGTACACAATATGTAACATAGGTAGGTATTAATTCTAGTGAGTATAAAAAAGAGAATAAAAATAATTTTAAAACTAAACTTTACAAACTTTTATGTATGAATTTATAAAACAGATTTTTAGTTGTGTCTACATTATCATTGTCCGTTTTGATGTGTAACTGTTTAAGTCTGATTAAGTTCATTTTACAAAAAATATTACTATGTCGTTTTATATCTTTGATATTATGGGCTAATAAATGTTGTATTCTCACATTTTCCTATTCGGCATATAAATTTATATAATTTTAAACCACACTCTTCATTGATTTAGGTATTGTCAATATTTTTTTTTATGCATATGACAATCGGCTATATTTCTTAACTAATTTTAGAATAATAGGTATCTACTGGTTTGTTTTCGCTCCACCTCTACGTGATGTTTCATAGCAAATTGAGGGGATTTTTTTGAATTAAATTGAAAATTTTAAATACTTATTTACGATATTTACTTATGGACAGTGTAATATAAATATATCTCAATTTTCTACGGAACACCACGTTGAGCAAGTAGTAGAGGGATGATAACAAATCAGTACCGAATAATACAAATAAAAATAAATAATAGAATAACATAGAATAAATAAATAAATGAAAAATGGGTAATAAGGTAACAAAGTAACTTTGAGTAATTTGGTATTAGTCATAGCCGCATTGTCAATATTAATTATTTATTACAATTATAGCTGAAAATTATATTATAATTATTTATTTTGAGTTGAAAAATAATATTGTTAAATATTTATATATATCATGCACAGTGCACATATGTGCATTTATGTATTCAAATGTAAATAATTGATACCTATACCTAAGTACCTACTACATGATTTTTAAATGAGAAATTACATTGAATTTGATTGTAACCGCTATTTTAATTGAATTTTAGTTAATATTATCTTTCTATTACATTTTATACTTCATATTAATCTAATTAGTTTCTATGATTTAATTTAAATAATTTGAAGTATAGAAAATTGCAATATGTTTATTGTTTAATGAAAAAAGTTGATTCTTATATAATATTAAAAATGAAGTGCTTAAGTGTCTACCAAATATGTACCTACCTATAAATATTATTAGAGTCCTATGTTCAAATACTTATAATTTTCTGTACATTAATTTTGTATTTTTAGACTAGATACCTATCGAGGTACCTATTATTTAAATTGAGATAAATTTGAAATTATTAATTATTAATTGAATAGGTACTATGATTTGTAATTTATAATTTTAAATTATGAGAAAGTAATTGTAACTTTGATGAGTTATGTATTGTTAAATAACTATAATAACTTAATGTTTTTTTTTTTTATAGGGTCGGTCACTGTTATGTTTTTTTAAAAATTGTTTCAACAACAATTTGGGATGGACCCTCAGCAACAGTTCTGTCTAAAGTGGAATAGTTTTAGTAATAATCTTGTAACTGCATTTGATAACCTTTTTAAATCAGAAAGTTTGACAGATGTATCATTGTTTTGTGAAGGTAATACCTATAATTTATGTGAATTGTGTAGATAGTTAATTTATTAATGTATATTATTTTATTAGGCAAAACATTCAAAGCTCATAAATTAATTCTGGCAGCATGTAGTAAACATTTTCAAGAAATATTTGAAGCTACTCCACTAGGATCAAGTTTAATTGTTATTCTTGATGGAACATCGTCAACAAACATGGCATCGTTACTTGAATTCATGTACAGAGGGGAAGTACAGATTTCTCAAGAGAGACTCTCTAGTTTCTTAAAAACAGCAGACAATTTACAGGTAATAACAACAATTATACATTAAAATTCTCTGAGATACTATTATTTTTCAATCTCCAATAAAGTAGGCAAGAATTTAAAAAACATTGTTATGTATGAAACTTATACTACATAGATAGTATAAGTACGTTTCTTTGTGTAATTTCTACAAGACACTTATTAATTATTATACTGTAGTCCAAGCTTTCTTATTCCTTTTTTAAGAAGACTGCCAGTTGGTCTCTTTACATTGTCTTTTAGCTCTATTTAGCTTAAATCAAGATAGTATGGTGGATGTTTAAACAGTTACCATAAGTTTGGAGGAGATCCTGTGTCAGTGCTACAGCGAAAGAAGATAATATTTGATTAAAACATTTCTCTTGTTTTGTATGTATTATTGTAGTAATTGAAGAGTGTTGCTATATGATACTGAAATTATGGCTATTCCAAGTTCATTGAATGTGGTTAACAAAATACAATCTAGCAAACTTTAAAACATAAGACAATCTGTATGCTGGTATATGTACTTTAATTAAAATGACGATTATGTAGAAAAATAGCTGAAAGATGTATTTTTGCTTTCTATGTAGTACAAGTTTCAAATTTACTCTAATTTTAAGTCCTAAAAAAGTTAGCCAACTATTTATTATCTATACATTTTAAACTATTAATTTTCCACTCAAATATATTGAATTTTATAAAAATAATTTTTATGATAATATCAAAAATATAGATTAATTTATTAATAATATAAATATTGTTGACTAAACTTTTTACAATATAATCAAATTCTAAAATTTTAAATAAATATGTTAATTAGGTTAAAGGATTGTCATTTGAATATGACAAATTGTCACTTATGAGTCAGCGTGAACAATGTAATGCAGAAAATAAAACTGCAGTTGATTCTCCTAGACCAAAACAGAATGGATCAGCTGAAACACAACTTCCCTCCACTTCATTCAGCCCATATATAACGTGTCATTATCGTCAACCAAGTGTGCATCCAGAACAACATCCATCATCCCCTGAGACTCAAAGAAATAAACGAGCACATCATAATAGCTCTAATACAACTCCTGTTTCTGATACACTTGGTGTTCGAGCATCTGTTTTAAGAGATGGTTCAAGACCTGAACGCGAATCACCTCTGTCTTTAACTTATCATTTGGAAAACTCTCATCAGCCTCAAACGAATAATTCTGGTCCTGTAGACGCAACTACTTCATCTCATCATTACCGTAATATGACAACTAATAATTGTGGAGAAGGTACCTATATTTTTTATATATATTTATTTGTTA
Organism: Pemphigus obesinymphae; assembly: GCA_025469235.1. NCBI lineage: Eukaryota > Metazoa > Arthropoda > Insecta > Hemiptera > Aphididae > Pemphigus > Pemphigus obesinymphae. The sequence goes on along the minus strand of JAIPRL010003032.1, from coordinate 29,715 downwards.
ATTTAATTAAGTTATTTTACTTCTATACAATTATATTTTTATTATATTATTACAATACTATATAATGTGAAAAAACTTAGATCTGCGGATAAAATCTGAACCAGTATCTGCACCAAATTCAGGGGATTATCCCCAAAATACGAATCCAACCAATGAATGGAAAACACCAGACAATGGGACAAATCCACCATCTCCTTCAAATCACTCATGGAAGATGGATACATCTCATAAAAATGTTGTACCTACTATTACAGCTGATGGTAATGAATTTTAAATTAATGATATTTTTCAATTTATTAGTGCACTGTCGTCATATAATTTTTTTACAAATGTCTTTGAATATTTTTAGGCGATAAAATATAATATTATTATTGATTATATATAGGTAGGTACTTAGATTTCTAAAAATATATAATATATAAATAACAAAATGTACAATTGTATTTTTATTATTGCAAACTAATTATTAATATAATGTCATCTTATAATAGAAATAAATTATTATTTTCATAGGTAAAAAATTGCAATGCCCATATTGTGAACGGTTATATGGTTATGAAACTAATCTTAGAGCTCATATAAGACAAAGGCATCAAGGAATTCGAGTGCCTTGTCCTTTTTGCGCTCGTACATTTACACGGAACAATACAGTAAGACGGCACATTGCTAGAGAACACAAAACGGAATCTGCGGTGAAATCAAACCCAACGTTTCCACAAACTGCAAATAACAACCAATAAATTTTAACAAATCTATTTCCAACTCCCAATTTATATGTAGTTAGATCAAATACAATGGGAGGAGCTATATATTTCACTGCTCAAATAACTGGACTAAAGAAAAATTCTCACCATCTATCAAATTTTAAGGAACATTCACAACCGTGTATGTGTAGTGGATCACGAAGAAAACTACATATAATAGCATCAACCTATAGTAATATTGTTTTTTTTTTAAATTTATTTATAAATTCAATGTTCTTTGATTGGCGTATTGCAAAGCACATAGTAATAACTTACCAGCAGCCGATGTAGCATCCATTGTATATGATCTAAGTATACATACATAAATATATCTACCTCTTCTTATACATTAATCATACCACCAGTTGAATATAAAATAGTCTGGTACATAAGCAAACTGCAGACTACTGCCTTTTAAGTACAAAATGTAAACCATAAACACTTCTGTAACTGTTAAGACTGATGAAGGTGGTGTCAATTTTTATAGGTGAAAATACATTTTTATGACACTGCCTTCAATGTGAAACTTACCTCAATGATTTTTACGCGTTGTATATTCAAATATAACTTATAATATATAATTTATAATATTAAAAATGTTAATGTTGATTCTGTGGATTGCTTATGTCCGTAAGTTATAGTAATACGCTGTTAGTTAAGTCATTAAACAGCTCTCTTTTTTTTATTGTATATTAATAAAAAAAAAAGTGACTTTGACTAATGGTACATTTTAGTATAATTATTAATTTGTATTCATTTATAAGTCATTGAAATCGGTTTTTGTTGTTAATTGTTAATCTTATATCTTAGACAATTTGAGCCCTAGTTTAATATAATGTAAATTAGTTTATAATATAGTTTTGATTGGGGGGAGGGGGGATTATTCGTTTTAATATTAAATATTGATGTGGCATAATTGGACATTGGGTTAATAGTTCAAAATTATATATTTTGAAAATCTTGTTAAAAGTGAGGTGTTAGTGGCTATTAAATAATTCTCATCCAACATTTGAAATTATGTTATACATTTGATTGTTTAAATATTGAATTATGAATGTGTTGCATTTCTCAAAAAAAAAAAAAAATCAATTTATTAGTCCATCTGAATTAAAAATTATATCATATATAGGGCACTATATATAGATTAACGTTAAAACAAATTAATTTTTCAATTTATTTATATTTACAATATAAAAGATTTTGTTTATAGCCAGAATTATTTCTGAGTACATAGAGAATATGAAAACAATAGTAATAATAACAATTATTGTTTAATATTTATTATTATTATCAGGATTCAGGATTTATAGAACTAATAACATTAAAATATGTGCTTTATATACCCCTAAAAATGTGAAAGTAAGCACTAAAAATATTAAAACCATTTTTATTATTAATTTATAGATATTTATTATTACTGTTTTTAATTATTTTTATTAGTTAATTTTATTTCTAAATACAACAATATTACATTTTTACATACATAAAAATAGTAGACTGTGTTTTGCACCGAAGATGGTAACTTAATTGTCAAAATACATATTTCCTTACAATAAAAGTAAATTTTTGTGGATTTGGGTTTTATTTTCTTTATAAAATATCATATTTGAATTCTTTGTATTATAAAACCTATTTCTATATTACTGCTATATTTTACTATGTTTAATATACATTAAATTTCTATAAGTCCCAAATCCTGATTATTATTATAAGAAAATAGATACAAAATTTAGAACAATCTACTAACAAAATAATATTAATGTGCCTATTATATTACCTTTTTATTATCAGTATACTAATTTACCATATACTATACATTGTTGTATTTCAAATACCTATATTATATAAGTTTATATGAACTATACATATATATTGTACCTGATTAATATTTTTAATTGTATGCAAATATCTTTAAAACAAAAATGTACCATTCATTTTCCAAAATTTAAGCCGTTAATGTTTTTAAATACTAGTCAAATTATACTGCTCCCACTAGTCACAATATAATCGAAGCCACCATTTGTTTTAATTTTGCTATTGTGCATACATAAAAATAATTATGTATTATACATTTTGATTATAAATCCAAATAAAAATTATTTTTATATTTGGAACTAACTACGCGCTTGTCGTTTGCATACATCTTTATATTATAAAAAAAAAATATATTGTTTTAGACGTATATTTTTTCTTGATTACTATTTTGTGTAGTTATTGACAATTATTAGTTAATAATTCTATTGATTTGTCATTGCTAATGTAATTAAATAACTTGTTTCGGCTTAATGTACAAAATTTAAAATAAGTAATATTTTATGATTAAAAAAAAAAAAAATAATAAAAAAATAAAATTAAAAAAAATAAATTAACAATAATATTATAACTAAATTATAAAAGAGGTGAATATAAGTCATAATAATATACTTAATATTTCACCTCGTGTAGTTTTAATGTAACGATAGTACAAGTATTTTTAATACCACATGTTATAGTTTTTAATTAAACTGTTTTATTATTTATTTTGTTATTTAAACCGTTAAGAATTTTATTATATGTTTTGCTTATGTTTTACAACTACAAACCGTACACATTTTTCACAGTCACTACACACTAAACAAATTGAGATTCAAAGTTTCTTCATTTGTTATATTGGTTTGTCTTACATGGGTAAATGGGTTGATAAATATCTTAATTTTTTTTTTTTTTTATATAATATCCAACTGTGTTAAGTTGCACTAAACCTTTTTTCTTATTTATTTAGTGTAAGATAACCATTCATAACATTATTTTTATTATTAATTAATAATTATTATTATGTTGTTACAAGCATTTTATTATAATATGATTAATTTTTTTTTTTTTCGTTTAGTGATAATTAAAAAAAAATGTACCGTGTTGGTACATAACTCAAAGTACAATTTGGTGTCTTAAGTAAAGTTTATTAGTAATGAAATATATTATATTATTTGGGGAATTTTTTGCACTAAATTAAGGTGCAGACAATCTGTAATGTTTGTTCAGTATTCTGTTATAAGTTATGACATTCCACATTTAGAGTGACGTTAAGTGTTAATTCTTTGTTGTTAGATAAACATCACTTTAAGAAATTATATAGTAATATTTGTAATGATGACCTATAGTACAAATTGACTACCTCCACTTCTAATAAGTTTTAGAATAATTAAATTATATAAATTAGGCTAATATTATCTAATTCATATCTATAGTTTTTTGTTTAAGTGAGTTTTAATATTATTTTTATTATCATTATTATTATTAATCAATCAATGTATATCATTATTTCCTAATTCAAAATCTACCTCTTTTTTTTTTTTTTTTTTTTTTTTAATATTTAATATAATATTTAAATTAATATATGATATAGTACAAAATGTGCAAAGAATTCCTCGGTTTATTTTTATTTTATTTTCTTTTTTTAAATGTACAAAGTTAATTATTAATAGTAAGTAATATAGGATCATTATAAATTGTTAAAGTTTCTGATTTGTAGGTCTATGTTAGTAATTTGAATTTATTCCATGTGTCACCGTTTTGAGTAAATATTTAATCTAGTGTGTAAGTTTTGCTGTGATTATTCTGTTTATACCATATGTATAGTTTCACTGAATCAGCCATTTATATTCTTTTTTTAATGTTTTTATTAATTTGTTATTCACAATAAAATTGCTTGCAAATCAATATTATACAAATTGAAACACAATATAATATATATTTAAAAAATATGGCGTTGCTTAAATATATTAATTTGCAGGTACATTTTTCAAGATTTTCGTATATAATAATTATGTTAATTACAAAAGAATACTTGTTAAATTGTCAGGGTATGTTTTGATTGTATTGTATTTTGTTTTCCCATGATTTCATCATAAACTAATAAATTTCTAACATAACTGGCTGATTTATAAAATTGATTAATGATAATGTTTTTGTTTAACAGTGACAATTAGTGTCTGAATCAATGTTTTATTTATAAACTTTTTGGAAACCACCTAAACGTTCCTTAAAGTACGATAACAATACATGTATCCATTTTTTAACTGTTATTCACAATAAAAAAAAAAAAAAATTATATATATATAATTCAAAATTGTGTTAAAAAAGGTATTAATAAATTATATTTCGTGAATAATTTTCACAAAAAATAATAATTTGCTGTTTTTGTTTTAATGTAATGTGTTAACTTTTTATTTTATTTATATTCAAAACAATTTTAATGATTTTAATTTAAGTTTGTTTTTCTAAGACAATTATTACATATACATTTATATGATAGACCTATATCGATTAGAAAAAAAAATGTATTAATTTTAAAATTATGCATTGTCAATGATCTGATATTTTAAATATTAGGTTAATTATACCATTCTTTAATTAAATACTAAAAATTATATTGAATTTGAATATAATATGTTCTGATCAAAACATATGTGAACTTTGTTAATTATTTTGAATATGCTCCACAAGTGTAAACAATTATTACAGGCCAGTGGGCCAACAAATCAACAAACATTTGAATTCACTCTAAAGGTGTTGCATTAATTTTCGATTATTCAAAATAAAAAGTATAGAAGTTTTCATCAATCAAATTTATCAATATTCATAAGTTGATTTATGATTTTAGAACTTGCATATCAATTATTGAATCGTTACAATCGAAAAGAGTCTATGAAAAGTAAAAATAAATATATATTATGAAAAATAACAATGTATAAAACAAAATGTTCCTAGAGTATTCATAAAATGATTATAGGTAACAACAAGTTTCAACCATAACTCGTGAGTTACAAATGAATAATAAAAAAATATATAGAAATTAATAAATACTACGTAAAATAAATTAAATAATAAGAAACAAATTATTAAACAAAGATATATAAAACAGCTGTTAGAAAATTATGTATTGTATTCTAATATAGTATACAATATATTTATTGGTAAATATTATCTTTAAAATCTGTTTGTATATTAATATTATAAAAATATTGTGTTTTACTTCATTATAAATAAGTAGGCAATTTTTTGAATAACTGAATTTACGTACATACATTTTTGGTTATTTAGTATTATTAAATCTTTTTCTGTATTGAAATGTTTACTACTCTTACATTCCAAGACGTACTTAACAAAATTAGATTTAGGATATTTTTATTTCTGAAATATGTTCTTTATATGGATTTTTGAAACTTCTACTAGTTTTTTCAATGTAAAATGTATTGCAGCTACATAATATAGTATTGTAAGTGCAATTATTATCATAATTAATAGAAAATTTATTTTAATTTTTTGGACCTATTATTTATGGTTTTAATTCAATCATCATTAGTTTAAAGGTGAGTTTATTATAATTACTATTGTTATTTTAAATATCAAATTTACCCGATAAAATGTTATGGTATTTCATAGAATAATAATTAATTTAATTATTATTAGGTAGGTAGTATATTAATCAGATTATGTAATTTTGATTTAATTTTCTTGATTATGCTTATATCAAAATTATTTTTAGTTCCTATGTCACAAATTATATTGAATCCATTTTCATAGTGACATTTGTTTAAGGGAACACCACAGATAATCTGTCTAGCGAGAGAATGCGCAAGCCCAGCCATAATGTCTTCACCTAGATTCATAGATTAATAGATAAATGCCTAGATTGTCAAGTGAACGACGGTGTATCACACACCAATCGTTGCCGTCTTCTCTATCAGCCGCCATTGGGGTAATTGGATCGCTAGAGAGGCGGAAATGGGACCTCGGAGGTCAGTTAGTATACACAGAAACGGTGCATTCTCTCGCTGGACAGAGTATAACAGTCTATATAATAAATAGAATTAAAATAAAAACAGCTTTCTGAAAATGGATGGTTAGAATCATTTGGAATTATCGTATCAGTTTGACAAAAGGTTTTCTATATATATATATATATATATATATTGAAATTAAATGTATTGTTAGAGATAGGTATTTATTGTAAGATCTAAGAAATTAATTATATTATCTAATTGTGTTTCAAGTGTAAATTGGATTTTTTTTCATTCAATTTATTTAAATTGTTAACCATAACTTCTACCTGTCCATTTGCAGTGTTGGGTGAGTTACTTTTAAAATGTAACTAAGTCACGTAACTAGAATACTTTTTCATTATCTAAATACAAAAGTAATAGCGTTACCTATATTACTTTTTTAAATTCAAAAGTAACTAGTTACAATGACATTACTTTCGATATTTTTAAATAGGTATGTAAAAATGAAAATAATAAAATAAAATGTCAAAAATATCTTTTTTTTTTTGTGATAATCGTCAGTTGAGTATTATGAAATTCAATTTCATGTTATTACCCATTACTATCCATTTGTACTTTTGAATAGAATGGAAGTGTTATCAACATTTTTGTAAATTGTGGTAGTTAAGTAGTTATGTATCTAGTAGTAGTATGATTTAGACCATTAAATGTTAGTTACCCATCCAGAATTATAATCCGACAGAACTGTCAATTATATTTATGCTGCCATTACACGCATGTAGGATTGTAATATAATATATTGGGTTAGGTAGATCACTGTTTGAAGAAGTATTGGTTTATACTAGTGATGTTACCAACCAATCGATTTTCGAACTGAACCAAAATGAACCCATGGTGTTTGATTCGGTTCGAAAATCTAACTCAAAATTTAAAATATTTTAACCGAACTTAACACAAAATAGTTCTGTTAGAATATCAAACCAAGGAAAACAAAATTTGAACCTAATTTGTTGAAAATTGATAAAAAAACAAAAATTGTCTTATTAATAATACACTGGTACTCGGTAAATTCAGTATTTAGGCGATCATTTTATTAAGGAAAAAAGATACTCTTGAGTAGCTAATTTTTAAATCAATTAAGTATTTAATTGTTTAAAATTTTTTGTGAAGTTCGGTTCGGGTTCGATATTTAAATGAAATAGTTCAATTCAGTTTGGGTTCGTTAAAATTTCAAAAAGTTCGGTTCTACATTAAAAATCTGGGTTCATAACATCACTATTTTATACCCAATTATTTAATTTTTATTGATCTATATTTTGATTTTGGAATAAATCTATTAACATCATTATTGAATGAGTGACACAGAATCAAGATTCAATATCAGTTTTAAATTAAATATTTAAAAATGCTCACTTGAACAATTTAAAAAGATACGAGTAAGAATCTTTTAGTTTTGAGTCTGTAATATTATACAAACTTTTACATTTTAAATTATACAAATATCAATTTTTGATAGTAAGAGTAAATAACCTAAAAATACAGACTTGTTTTCATAAAAAATGATATCTAAATAACAATAAACAATTGGTGTTTCTATTGGAATTTATGAGGTGTAGGCAGTGTTGGGTAGAAACGTAGCAGACGTTATTCGTTACTATAACGTAGTTACTTTTTCGAGTAACGTTATAGTAACTTCGTTATTTTATTTTTGTAGTAACCTAAGAGTAACTATGTTAGTTATTTGTAGGAAACTTTGTAAAATAACGCATTATATATTTATAAATGAATCTGCGAAAAGTAGATATTTTAACGATTTTATATAATAATATAATAAGAATAATAAAAAATAAAAATAATAAGATATTTTTGACATTTTATTTTATTATTTTCATTTTTACATATTTAAAAATGTTGAAAGTAACATCATTGTAACTAGTAACTTTTGAATTGAAAAAGTAATGTAACGCTATTACTTTTGTATTTAGGTAATCAAAAATTAAACTAGTTACATTTTAATTTTGTAACTTACCCAACACTGGGTATAGATAATCACATTTTGCAGTAAATATTTAATATAATTTTTATGAATTAAAGTAGATAAATATACCTAATATTAACTTAAATCATTGTTTGAAGAATTAAGAAGCCTTAAAAATAATAAATTGTTTTATAAATTTTAATGTTGTTTTGATTTTTTACTTTCTCATATTTTTAATTTTAGTCAGATTCATGCTTGCACATATTTCGGTAGATCTGTGGAATGTTATTGTATAGGTATGACTGCAGTTTAACCGACTCATTACACACTCCAGAAATCTTCAGTATTCACCATATAATTGTATGACTATATCAGTGGTTTTCAAACGGAAGGAAATTCTTTCTCAGGGAGGAATGTAAGTACTGCGCGGGAAGGAATATAGTAGTGAAGAAATTATGAAAATTAAATTAAAACAAAACAGATAAATTAGCTATACACTTGAATTTTTTCAGTGGGTATATTTTTAATAAACTAGTTTATTATTTTATAATAACATAATGTTATTTTCAGAGTTAAAAATTTCTTAATATAGTGTTTCCCAAAAAAATTAAATTTTTTTTTATGGAAATATTAAGAAAATTAATTGGTGGTATATAAAATTTTAGAAAAAATATTCAGAATGAAATTGTTAATTTCGAAAAAAAAAAAAATTCACTAAAATGTAGTGTGTTTTTTGACAGTCATACGAAATGCATGAGTATAATTTGGTCATGCATACTATTAGCACGGGTGTACTGTAAATTAATTAGACTAATATAAAAGTAGAAATATCTCTATATATAACCTAAATAAATAACTTTATACTAACAATTATTTAACATTCTGAATGACTAATAAAAAATATAAAAATTTATTAAATTTTTTACATACTATTGGAGACCCTTAGTATTTTTCTCTCAAGTTTTTTTATTTTATTTTTGAAATGTACTAATTTTGAATATTTAAAATTTACGAGGGGAATGACCATTTGACTGTTGATAAAAGGGGCCATGGAATATAAAAGGTTGAGAATTACTGAACTGTATGGTATCTATTGACAATATTATCGTGATTATTGGCCTTTTAGTAGATTGAAAGATGACTATTTAAAGCTATATATGTATTAAAATTTTGACTATAACTAAAGGTAGATAAGAAATAACCAATTGAATCAAAATGCAACATAAGACATTTAATAACAAGAAATACAATAATTTGTAATTTGTATACATGTCTTGTTCTGTCGCCCAATGTGCTGAAATAGTAATGTATCTGATAAGACGTTATACTTCATGTCTTATATGAGTTATCCAGTCAACTGTAGTGGCGCCGAACGCTATGTTCAACCGGTTCAATTGAACTGATGAAATTTAGGGGTGGGTGGATGACTTTTTTTTTGGTGGGGTGGGTTTAATATTTTGGATAGTTGAACCGGTTGATAAAATTTTCTTGGGTGCCACTGGTAAACTGCACAAGCCAAAATTACAATACAGTAATGTCATCAAAATATTCCATTATGTACAGTTAAGTGCCAAAGACTACATTTATTCAAATAGGTACATAGCTAAGACATAAATAATAAAATAGAATATTAAAATAATGATAACAAGTAATAAATTATTGATTGCAATAGAATTACATAATTAATGAAAATTTAAGCAATTCATCTATAAAGAGTTACTGGAAAATTTTCAGTCACTAAATGATCATCTATAAAAACAACAGAAACGTTTACTTCGAATTCTGAAACAAATTAAATTAAATTTATATAGTATAAACATATATCTTCAGCTAAATATAAGGTAAACATCAGTGTTTAAAAATTACATAATATGTATTTCTTTTATTATTTTTATGGAGTTCTATATAGGTAGTATTAGTAAATTAAAAAAATAATAAATGGTATAATTTATTATTATTTTTTATAATTAAATTTGATTGAAAATATTACTTTTGCTAAATATTTCTTAATTATATCAAGTTGAAACATTGTATAAAGATAAAACAAAATAAATGATAAAGAACAAAATTGTCTAGCGCCTTACGTAGCCGTTTTTTGATATAAGTATTTAGATACATTTTGAGTTGAGATCTTAAAAAATTTAAATATTGAAAAAAGATAATATAGGGTAATAAATAATGCTATTATTTATCATTTGCTTTTATTGTATTTCTTCTTTGTAACAAATTCTTTATTGAAAATGTATGCTAATATTCTTTTGAATAAAGTTAGAGAAAAGTATTTTTTAAGTATACCTAACATTTTATATAAAGAATAATCGAAACAATAATCTATAATTGTATCAAATTCATATTTACCAATTTTAAAATTAGCTGTTTTTGTAGTGCAGCAGGAAAATAATCTTGGGAAAATCATGTAAATTGGAATTGATACACCTGATGATACATTTCCATCGGCTACTTGAATATTTTGAATTTCAGTGGCTGAAAACAATTTAGAAGCAATAACATTGATTTTATCTATTATTCAGGTGGTGAAAAAAAATTACCGTCTTTTGAAAAACCTTCTGCACAACCACATGTTTCTATACGGACCAATTGTACGTCAATCGATTTAATTGGAATATCAGAGTGATCAATTTTCAACTAGAATATTATTATATGACTATATAAAATATATACACAGAAATAAATATTGTACACTTTAACTCACTTCTCCCAGAAATGGCTGGGTAATTGAACATATGACTGAATCAATTACTCCAACAATGTGGAACTTTGGTATGTTACAAATATCATTCACATTTGCCAATGTATTTTGATTTATTACAAATTTATCGACTTTAGAATCTAATGTATCTAGATTTGGCTGAAAGAAACATTGCATGTTATACTTGATGAAAATATTTATATTATATTTAACTTAAATTTACTTTATTTTCAATGATAAACTCCAGTGTTTTATAAATGTCTTTATTCAAAAAATTTCTTTTAATCACAGCCTTTAAAAGATACTGGATATTAATGAAAACTCCATGATATGATTCATATAGTGTTTTATTTAAAAGAGGTTTGACAGGTGCTTCAAATGGTATTTCTGTAACTCCGCTGAAAAATTTTCCCGGACGAGATATTTCCAACGACATCATCATTAATTGCACTGGCTGAAATGTTTTTAAGTATGTTAATCCATAATATTAGTAGTACAGTATTTTTAAATAAAATAAAATGGTAATTATTGAGTGATTAGTTTACCCCCAAGGGCGGTCTGCTATATATGGCCATTTTTAGCTTGAACATGGGTTCTTAAGATAATAGTAGGTATAATAGACCTATAATATTATAAGTAAGTAGGTAGTAATCTATTTAAACACAATGAGAGTATTTTAAATATTTGAATACAGAATACATATATCTTGAACATTTTAAATCAACTTAATTGGCTTAAGTACTGTACAACACAATACTAATGTAAAAAATTCACCTAAAAGTTAAACTAAACTGTGGTATTTTGGGAAGTTAGATTTTAATTTTGAAAAAAGTTGAATTTATTGATTAGTCTACTAGGAATTGATTGAGGCGATTTAAAAAAAAAAAATTTGGTCATGTTATTTATCATTAAAAAAAATAATCAGAAAGATAAATACAAAACTCCTTAAAAATTGCAATAAATTGTATCATTTTTTTAAAATACAAATATTATATTAATTTTAACTATACATAATATTAGGTTATTTACTTATTTTACTGTGCTGCTATCAAGTTTGATGGAATTTTAGTAATATTAAACGAAACAAGTATTTAAAAATACATTTTTTAATGCAGATCCATAATCCAGTTTTTATGAACAGACACAGTTTTCCCAATCATCTATGATAAGGGTGGCTAGGTAGAAGTAAAACAGTAATAAATATTATATAGGTACCTTGACGGAATTGTAAAAGGCATCAAAAGCTCCGACGTTTTGAGTGCTAATTTGCAAATCAACAACACCATCTATGACCATAGAAACACCTTCATGTTTTATATCTGTTGGTGTTTCGATAGTTATAATACCTGCTATTGTGTCCTGTATACATTATAATAAGAATATTATGGTATTATTTTATAATTAGTATGCTTATTAGAACTGAATTTGATCATTTTTTACTTACTCCTTCATGATAAACTTTATTAGTTCTGTTGAGAAGTATATCTAAACGTACAGCCATTACTTCTAACAAAAATGTGTAAGAAAATTAATAGTATAGATACATAAACAAGAAAAATATTAACGCTTTAGGCTTTGATACCAATATAGGAGTTAGAACATTATAATATACTTTGTTATTAAAAATTACATATTTTTTAAGATTTAATATAAACGTATTGATAAGGTTTGGCAGTAAAAATTTAAAACGACTAAAGTCACAGAATGGTAATTGTTATTTAAATTTTTTATTTAACCTATTGGTGTTTAATTTGCAAATAAATGACAATATAATTTTTAATTATAATTTAATTATATCATACAACTACAAACTTTTTGACTAAAATGAAATATTAAAATGAATAATGATTACAATTCAAAAGTAAATAAATAATAATCAAAAAATAAGAGATAAGGACAAAACGGGTATATGGCAAAATGTTCTCGTGTAACTTTTCATCGACGAGCGTTTTGAACCATATTATAATTTCCAAATTAAATTTTTATAGTTTGTAATAAAACAAAAGTTGTATTAAAAATGTTGTTTATGAAGAAATAATACTATTTATCCTAATAAATTATAATAAATATTTGATTACGTACCTATATTATGTTCTGAGTAGATTGAAAAATATGTTTCCGTCATAATTCTTAACCTAAAAATATCGAGTTAACACTTATCACTCGATTTAAATCACGGCTTTAGAATATATATGCCGTGCTTTAAACAACTCACGTGCGATTATTTACATTATATTGTATATTTTGTATATACAAATTTCAATTATTTTTATTCTATTCTTAAGCCCATTGTTTTTTAATCATTTTTACAGATTTTTGTTCTCAGTCCACAATCTGTTTTTTAAATAAAAAAAACTGTGTTAAATAATTAACATAGAATTTTAAATATTCAAGCGATGGACACAACTTACGGTTCCAGCGATAGCGACGATTCCGATGATCATAACGAGTGAGTACAATTTATATTTTCATTGTCTACTCTAGTTGGAATAATAATCCTTTTTTATAGCTGGGGAATAATAATCCATTGAAATATAGCCCAAATAAATTTGTAGGAATAATAATCCCTAGTATACAATTTTAAAAATTTGTTTAATTTAGGAAAATAGGTGACTTTATGACAGGTACTTGTGACTGTTATACTATAAATTATTATAAACGAGTCTTTTCATATAGGTAAATAATCTTCATAAATTAGTAGAATAATAATCTTCAATTATACCTAGGTACTTCGGTATAACTTAAAATGAATATATATATATATTTTATTGTATACCTATATCAACATTGTATTGCATTGCTTGTTATGATGGACTGTCATACTTTTCCCGAGTTTTGGGGGCTAACCCCCATGACTCGAGTATGAGGTGCGGCTTGATTTGTGTAATTACCTAAGTGTTTAAATTATATTATGTGGTACTCAGGATGTCCTTTCGCTTGGCAAATTTTGTTTATATAAGTGTAACTGGAGTATTTGTTCTTGTCAAGTAGTTGCCTCGTTGCTTGTATTATATTGTCTTTTAAAGAAATTATTTTCAGAGAGTCTGCTATTGTGTGGTTTCAGACGTTATAGTTTTCATTGTTATGTTTTGTATTAGTCTATTTTAGTTCAGTTCGCTCTGAAAATCTGTGCCCCTCATGCAGGGCCGGCATAAGTTATTTTAGATTTCACGTACATTTTGTATATGTTTATTTTTGCCTTAATAGGATTTTTACTATTTAGTATGGGGTATAAAGCTGCTCTTGTCCTTTTGGCTTTATATGTGATTTCAATGACGTGTGTGTTGAATTTAAGGTGACTGTCAAGATGTATTCCCAGGTAGGTACTCCATGGAATTTCTGTTCTGTTTATTTTAAGTGGAGCAAAGTGCTTTAATCTTCTACCAGAGCTGACCGCTACCGCTTTGTTTGTGTTAAGGAAGAGTTTCCAGTCCCTCAACCAAGGTAGGACTGTATCCAATTGACGCTGGAGCTTATTAGCTGTTGGAATAAAGTATAGGATCATCTACAAAGAGACTTAGTAGTGCACCAGGTGTAGTTAGCATGTCGTTAATATACGCAATAAATAGGAAGGGGGAAATGCATGAGCCTTGTGAGACCCCTGCTTTGATATGCCTGGGTGTTGATGACATTTCGTCTACTTGAACAGAGTAAGTTCTGTTGTTAAGAAATGATTTTATTATGGATATTAGCCTAAACGGAATGTCGAGACTTGTAAGCTTGGATAATAGGCCACTGGGCAAAACTTTATCAAAATCGAGAAAAACTGCTGCCGTTTTCTCTTTTCTATTTGTAATGTTTGTAAGGCAATCAACTAGCTTGAGTATTAGGGTGGTAGTGGAGTGCTGCTGGCAGAGAGCATATTGTTCGGGTCTGATCCGTCCCATAGTGGCTATTCTTAGTCTTGTTGCCAGTATAATTTCAAAAACTTTTGCTAGAATGTTGATTAATGAGATTTGCTTGTAGTTACTGGGAATCTTCAGGTCTTTCCCTTGAAATGATTATAATCATGATTATGTTTGCGTGTTTCCACTTCACCGGAAAGTATTTTAGACTAAGACTGGAGTTAAATATTTTATTAACATGGAGTATTGTTCTGTTAGATACGTGTTTTAATGCTGTGTTTGTAAATCCATCCGATCCTGGGGCTTTGTTATGTGATAAAGATTTAATTAAGCTTGTAATTTCAGCAGGTGAGACACATGTAGGTGACTATCATCTGGTTGGTCCAGGGCTTTCAGTATATAGAATACAATCGATTGTATATAATTCAAAATCAATCAGATTATCAATTTGTTATACTAATATATAGCAAATTGACACTGCAAAACTAAAATAATTATGGAACACCTAATATCAATTTTTCAAAAACATATTGCCAAGTTAATAAGTCCAATAATAATATTAACTTAAAAGCATTAAATAGAAGTTAAATAGTAGGCAATTTTATCATAATTTATAAAAGCATAATAAGTATTTGAATAAAATAATGATTAGAAATTATAATAATTTATATATATATATATTAATGATTAATAGGTAAAATATTTAATATTTATATTTATAGAACAATTGTAAATGGACTTTTTGGAACTGTCAACAAAGAAAATAATATCAAGAGTTCAGCTGTGTCAGATTGTAGTGATGATTTAATTATGGAAACAGTAGATGATTCAAAAACTGACAATGCAGCTTCGTAAGTTATTTATCTAATCTATTAATTTGTTATTTTTATCATCCCAACAAACCTAGCTTTGTTCATTGATGTATACAATCAATTATATATTTATATCCATATTTATTTAAAAGAAAAATGTACCTACAGATAAAAAGATATGATTCAAAGACTTTTATGGTTGGATTTTTGATGTTATTACTTCACTGAAATTAATGCAATTTGATTTCACTGGAATCCTACGACATTCTTGTCCTGAATATTATTTCATATTATTATATGATAGAATACTTTCCTTGTTTTGCTTAGAATCTTAGGTGTATTATTATGTTAAGTACAGAGTATAAAAATTGGTCTAAAATAATATAGCACACCATGTTTCTTTATATTAGTCTACATTTGAGTGTATATTATTATTTTAAATTATAAGTAATAATTAATTATTATATTTGAAAACAATACTGAGTAGAGTTCAGTTTAATATAGTATTTTCACGAAATTTTGATTAAGTATTCATTAAACTAAAAATGTTTCATGTTTTATACAGTAATATGGTTTACATATAGTATTTGTTTAATGTTTATATAGCTATTATAATCGTTATAATTTTATATAATATATATTATGTTTAAGTTGTGAAGAAATGGATAATGAAAGTTGTATTACTATTGAAGAAAGTGTAAACAATGTAAAAAATGATTGCATTGAAATATCTGAAAATGATGGTGTTATTAGTCCTGTGTTAAAGTAAGTTACTAAAAACATTTAACTATACTAATTATTGTGTAGATTCAAATCTGCTTTACATGACTATTTGGGCTGTTACATAAACTGTAAACATTTGTAAAATATGTATTATATTATAATTATTATAGTTAGGTATGTATATTTATTTATTTTTTAGCTCAAAATGTGCAGATTCTGACCAATTAGAATTACCATCTTCATTTGCTACAATAGCTAAAAATTATGAAAACTCAAGGTACTAATTAATTTTATTTATATATATATATCTTAAATGAAATGATTAAATTATAGGTTTATTTAAATTATACAATTTTGATCACTTTGTTGATTTTTTGTTAACTAACATTTGAATAATTCTATATTATACTTTATCTTAGCCAAGAACATTAAACGGTTCTTGTAAGGGAGCCAGTGACTTCTGACAGTTAATTATTTACATGTAAAGCATGGTATTTTAATTAATAAAAATTAGTTTCTGTATAGTGATGCTCTTTACTGAGACTATTAAAAATTATAATTTAATACATTCATAAATTCAGTTATATTACTAAGATATTAAAGAAATTTTGATTATTACATAATTTTTATTCAATTTTTTTTGTAAAAATATTTTTGTTGAATTTTTTTTTTCAAGGTCTGATGTTATTTTACCCAAAGGAGATTTGCCATCTACACTATCATTACTTTCTAAAAATTACCAAGACTCTAGGTATGTGTGATATTATTAACTATATTTTTGTTGTATATTTGTTACACTTCATATTTCAAATTTAATTTGATCATAAACTGAATAAAAAAAAAAAAATTCTATAAACTGTCCAATTTGCAATTTGGTTGTGTGCCGTGTACTTTAGTTAACACATAATTTACCTGATACTATTTTTCTTTCTTTTGACATAATGAAAATAATAAGTTATTCAATATCTAATATACTTATATTAGTTACCAGCTATGTACTTTTATATTATAATTTTATGTTATAATATACAATATGCAATTTACCAAAAGTAAACAATTGATCAATATTATAATGGCATAAATAAATTTATTTTGTTTTAAACATTTATTATGTAATTTGAAATGCAAATGTGTATTCAGACTTATCTAATTGGTACGAGTGGAATTTTACTTTGTACTGGGTAATTTATATTGTAAGATTTTCATTTTCTCTGTCAAATATTGTGATTAAAATTTTTATTTATAATTTATAATTTGAAGTAATTATACTTTATCAAAAAAATTAATTTAACATAATAATAAAATCTTTTGTTAGATTTAGAATTTATGAATCATTTGACTACTAAATAATGTATAGTTATAAAAATAAAATATTATATTAGTATATGATTTAGGTACACCAATTTTTCTATATACAGTTTAAGTTTGTCTAATCACGCCCACACATACTGAGCTGCCATCAGAATCCTCTGTTGAAATCATTGTGCTCTGTGTTTAGCTGCTGATTATAGCAGACAGTGTTGTGTATACAGATGATTATGAAATCATAATTTTATACACGATCACAATACATAGCTGGTAACCTAAACAAATTAAATACATTGTCAATATTGCCTCCTTGCACTTATTATTAATCTTACTTTTATTGTAATTTATTTGCACATACTGATGTCATTAAACTGTAAATACTAGGATATTTTATGTCCTAAATTATTATTTTTTAAATAAAAAAATAATAATTATTTAAAATGTTTTTAATTATTAAAAGCATTAATAACATTAATAATAATTACATATTTGAGAAAATTAAAAACATCATATTTGCAAAAAAATAAAAAAATAAAAAAAAATTTTATATTAAAAAATATTAAAAGCATAAAATTAAAAAAATATACATTTGTATTTTATAATACTCACTTTTCCTCGATTATTCCTCTTAATTGCTGATGGGCCTGCTTCTATTTTGTTATCTTATTTATTTATTACTACCAGTAGTTAAAATGTTAAATGTTGATGAACAATATTATAAAAACACAAAAAAAAAAATCAAAAAAAAAAAGAAGCAAAGTCTGGATGATGTGTATAAAAATAATAATATATACACACACAGTGTTTTGAATACGATTCACTGGAGTGTACAAATTTTATTCAGAACTAATAACATTACATTTTTAAAATATTCTATTAATCACAGGAATAATGAATATAATGAAGGAATGATCGACCCCTATAACCCCCTTCTAAATTCACACCTCTTGAAATTTAATAAAATAAGTGGATAAATAAACTATTTACATACAATAAAACTACTTAATATTATATTCCTGAATTAAAACTATATAATTTTAATAATATATATATATATATATATATGTGTGTGTGTATTTTTTTTTAGTTCTGATGATGATGATGATGATGATGATGTTGGTGATGTTATCAGTGACATTGATGAAAAATTAAATGATTCAGATAATGAAGGTAGCATAGTTTCTACATTGAAAAAAGATGTGTATGTCAAAACTAAAGGTGAATTAGATATAAGTGATTTACCACCTATTGAAGATTTAAAAATATCAGTTGATGAATCGAAATGTGAACCAGTTGGATGTGTGAAAAGTATTGTTGATACTTTAGGCAAGTATAACTTAAAATTTAATTTAATGTCAGGGTTGGGCAAGATACTAAAAAAAGTATCTTGATACAAGATACAAGTATCAAAGTCATATAAAAGATACAAGATAATTTTAAAAATAGAATATTTCTTTAAATTATTATTTATGATAAAAATTGTTTTTACTTATTATAACTTAATATAAAAAAAAAAAGTGCATTTTGCAGGTGGATGCACTTTGCTTACTGGACAGGGATACTCTTGGTGGATTGTATTTGAAAGCAATGATAAATTATTACATTCAATAAAATGGTTCTGAGTGGTGCTTCGGTGTAATATACATAACTATTGATATTAGTTATTTACTCAGTATCTATACTCTATTCAAAATAGGAACCGTACCGGTGGCCAAATTATGTGCAAGGGTGTGGCTACGTTTTGAATTTTGTCTCGAGCGCCATATTATTCTATTAACGACAGGCGATGAGTACATATAATTTAAAATATATTGTGCTTACTCAGTGACTAGCATCCGGTTCGAAATTTACGTTTCGTTTCCGTATTACACGGACGTGTCATCTGTAGCATATGTATTTACGTGATTTTATTTGTATAAATATGTAATTGTAATGTAATGTAGGTAGATATATGTAAAAAAGACATTTTAAACATTTAATTTTTAATAACATAACAAAAACAAGTCATGTAATAATTTAACAAATAATAAAATAATTTTCAAAATATGTAATTACAGGAATATTAAAAACAAGTCATATTAAAAAATCATAAAATAATCGTCAAAATGTGTAGAAATGTATACCTAATATATAATATATAATGCCTATTAAATACAAATCATATTAAAAATAAATAATCGTATAATATAATATGACTATCCCACTACGTATGCACAACCGGACGCTTGACTATGCCGCAGTAGCGGTTTTAATCGGAATGTTGAACAGACGGTCAACTTGGTGGGGGAGGAAGTTGACGTCGGGTACCGTTCTTATTTTGAACAGAGTATATGTATGTTTAACATTACATCATAAGAACAAATATAGATGTAAATATGATTTAGTATGACCTTATGTATATTCTAAAATATAATATATTTATAATAGCTCAGCTTAATATAGGTATATAACTATTACTAAATAATACCTATATTCAGTATATTTTATTGAATATTCAGTAGTTTAGGATATTTAATACTGAAAACGAACAAAATATTGTGTAAATCATTTGATTTATATTTAGTGTACATTACAATAGGTACATATTTAAAGTGTCACATAACATATAGTTGAATAAAATAACTATAATAATAAACATACAATACCAATTAAAAATGTTTGGAAAATTTAGTAATTGGCGATTATCATAATTTTTTGATAGGATAAATGTTTTTTTTTTTTTATTATTATTATCAATAATAGTTGGAAGAGAAGGTGAAGATGAAAAATAAAACATAATAATTGATTATTTAATTCCATAATTATTCTAATATAATTCTATCAATTAATCGTTCACATTAATGTAATTTATTAGAAATAAATTAAATGTACTGGGCCCCCACACGAGTTTTCTCAGTGGGGTCCAGTACTCATAGTAGGTATAAGAAATTAAATTAAAAAAAAAAAAAAACAATGTATATATTACTATTTTTAGTAATATAGTTAATGAGTGTTACTCTAAAATCATGTTCATGTGGGAACCAATAGCATTAAAGAATATATGAATCAACTATTAGATTATTTTTTTAACCACAAATACTGTAGCTCCGATACACATTGTCATGTTGAAATTGTACAATAATATGTGCTTATTATATTTTGTTTCATTTAATAAACCAAATAACCAAACATTTTAATAAATGACAAATGTTTTATAGTTAGTATTTTTCATTTTCTTAAAATCATCAGTACCTATTAAAATGTATAGGTTTATTTAAAGAAATATAAACGATTATTTAAAGAGCCAGGTAATGTAAGGAACTATTGTAAATAAGTGTTTTAAAAAAAAATTTTACATTCACCAATTCTAACAATTTCCCAACTTTAAATATAATATAAATTACGTTCCTTATAATTGTAAACATAATATGGCTGTGAAAAGTATTAATTTCATAGGAGCAAAATTACTATGGGCCATGTGCTTGGACTTGAAAAAATATAAACAAATATTGTAACACCACTAGCTCTCTCGCTATGCTTAGAATTAAAATTTTTTTTTCCTTCAATTTTTTAAATATGGTTAAAATAGTGTACAATAATGTTTGAGTATAATTTTCAGGTCTTAAAACCCAAATTTACCCCTTTTAGGATCTAAAAACCTCAAAATCTTAAATGTTTATAATAATTAGCTCAAAATTGCAAAACAATTCAAAAAAGTTTAATCAACGTAAATATATTACTAAATTAAATATTTGTTATAAATTTCAAGATTTTAAAATTCTGATGAAACTAAAAATCTTGATTTGATAAAATCATATTTTTGCTATTTTTTGTTATTTTTCAGTAGTTTTTTTTTTACGCATTAAAAAAACAATTGCAAAAATATAAAAAAGACCCCTAAAGTACCAACTAGATGCAATTTTCTAATGGAACAGTGTAAATTTGTAAAGATTGGAGCACTCCTCATAGAAAATTTGTTAACAGAGTAAAAATAGCAAAACAACTAGCTCTCTCTATGCTCAGAATCTAAAAATATATATCTATTGTGTTATAGTTTTGTATTTCTCAAAATAATTATTAATTACATTATGCAAATAAAATATATTACATTAATCATATAAATAAAAATAAATAGCCTTATAGGTAGCAAAATATTTTACAGGAGAATGTATTATAATATATTAATATTTATTATCCTATTACAATTTTGTTTAAAACATTACTTACTAGATATAAATAAATTATATTTGAAATATTATAAAATAATAATAATAGGCAATATTTTTAATTATAATATTTTATGGTATTTCAGTAACAAGTGCCCAAGTTTAATTGATATATGATTATAAAATTATATTGTGATCTAAAAATATATAATAATAAATAAATAAACTAACTACCTACATAATTAGATTTTTGATAAAAAAAAAAAATGCATCTAGGTACAAAATATATGTATCTTACAATATGTATCATGAATCATGATCCAAGATAAAATTTAAAATTGTATCTTTGATACATATTACAGATATGATACTGCCCAATCTTGTTTAATGTCTTATATTATATAATATAATAAGTTATTATTATATTGTCATGATCATAATCATTTTGTATTTAAACCATATATTTTTTGTGTATTACTCATTGTTAGTTTTTAATAATTTCATTTTGTTTTATATTTTAGTTATTGTTGAAGCATTTTTGAACAGTCCTGCATTAGACATTGATTCAGTGTTATTTGTGGACCGTGGTCAACGAGCCTTAGGAAGAATATTTGATGTATTTGGACCTGTCACCAAACCTTTCTATGCAATTCGCTTCAATAATAATGAACATATCATTAATTTTAATGTACAAATTAAGGAACCTGTGTATTGTGCTCCTAAAACAGAATATGCAAGTTATGTTTTGGTATCTCAGCTCATGCAAATGAAAGGGAGTGATGCTTCATGGAGACATAATAATGAACCACCACAAGAATTTTTAGATTATTCAGACGATGAAGCAGAAAAATTAGCGAAAAAAAATCGTAAACAGAAAAAATGTAAAAGATCTGAAGACAGTAACACAAATGATAAATCGCCCGATTCTGAAAGTATCGCTAGAAATACTTCATCGTTTTCTGCTAGAAATACACATTCATCAGGCCGGCATTCCAATGATTGGACACAACAGACAGCCAGCAATACTCATTCATCTGATCACCGTCTCAGTAATTGGACACAACATACATACAGTACAAGCCCTTCCACCAGACCGCAATCTACAGACAATGGTTTTGGTCCTAGATCATTTCCAACCTATGCTCAACATTTGAGAGCAATGGAGTATAGTCATTCTTATCGTCAACCATACAATCCCTGGTATTACAATCAAATGTACCCTCCAGCTCACCGTTACCCATTACAATACCCTCGACACATAGAACAACCACCAAGGCATAATTATTCAGAACAACCACCACAGCATAACTATTCCGAACAACCACTACGCCATAATTATCCAGAACAACAGCTACGCCATAATTATCCGAATCAATCATCACAATATAATTATCCAGAACAACCTCCACAGTATAATTATCCAGAACAACCGCCACAATATAATTATCTGGAACAATTGAATGGCCAAAATGATGGTTCTAGGCAAAATTATAGATACTCATAGTTTATGGGAATTGATAATAATAATTGTGTTAATTAAAAATTATAAATAATAAATTTAATTATAAGTTTTTATGAAAAGTTAAATCAATATTTTATTTAACCTTTCAGCATTTGTATGACAATTATAATAGTTTTTTTGGCATTACTTACTTTTATCTGAATGAACCGATAAATACTGGGGTTTTCCTATTTTAAGATGGCATATAGGTTAACAATATTTAATACATAATTGTTACTTTATTTTTCTTAATCTATAAATTATCATCATTGTTTATTTCAGTCAACTCCTCTTGATTTTACAAAATACGTCACACGTCTGGTCGTGATATTATTTGTTTTCAAAAAATATTTTTCTATTTGTTTCAAATGTATATATTTTTTAATTGTAACCTAAATTCATTAATATGGATAATATAGGACATATATTACAAGAATTATCAGACTTAGAAATAGACAATTGTAAAGAATTAGAATGTGATTCGGAACTTATGGCAAATAAAAGTAGAAAGTTTCTGTATTATATTTGTATTATTAATTATTTTTCTTTATCTTTCATTAACAATATTTATAGTAAAAATAAAATAATAAATTGTGTAGTATAAAGTACGATACACGCCTGATCATGTAACATTTTGTGGCGCGCCTGCTGAAAATTGATTACTCTACAGTACAATACACCTATAATCAGTCATTTTATTTTTGCTGTTCATACTGTTTATACTACTTATGTGTTTTATTTGTACATTACAATGTTATACAATTGTTTTACATGCCTATATGTAGTATTCGATTAAAATTATCATTGTGAAATTAGCTGAACGGATTTAATTTAGAAGTTATGACCTTTTAAAGTTCACAAATTTAAAGTTTATTATCCACTGTGCAATTTAAGTTTTAAAACATCTTGAAAATGTTAATTTTGGGTTACCTTTTAAACATAATTCGTTTATGTTTCATTGATGTTAGAATAATGTTAAAAATAAGTTAATAAATAATTATTGTTCTTATAGAGAATTGGAATAATGTACATAATAGTATTTTATTTTGCCATGGGCGGCGTATTTAAAGGGACACAGTGGGACAATCGCTCATATTGGGCAGAACTTTTTTGAGGGTAGCATACAGAATTTTTTAGTATTACATTTAGCAAAGAAGCCGGGAAAAAGCATGTGCAACAAATGCAGCATATGCACCTGGATCTTTTTTTTTTTGATCAGTCTGTGGGGTTTGCCTCCGTGCTAATAACTAAAAGTCGGCGCCTATGCTGTGGTTCATATTACGGTTCATAGATACCTATTACATTTTATAAAAATATAAACATATCTATCTATTCATCTTCTAAGCTTAAATTTAATTTTTTGACGTGGGAACCAATTCCATAATTACTGGGAGGTAGACAAGATATAATTTATAGATTGACTGACAATGAAATGATCTAACAGTAGCGTTATTAAAACTAATCTCGTTTATTATAATAGGTGATTTCTCATATTTTTCCATAAGTTTCAATGTTTGTGACCTTTAAAAAAGTATCTTTATATACAATGGTGGGCATTAATTAGTTAAGAAGTTAAAGTTAAGTTAAAAGGTTAATTTTTGTTTAACTTTTTAACTCAACTAGATTAAAATATCATTGGCTTAACTTAACTTTTAATCGTTAATTTTTATAATCATGTAGTTAAGTTAACACGTAAAAGACAAAAAATTGTACCATAATACCTACAAACTTGTAACTAGTACCTAATATTACAAAAAGTAAATAGTGGACATTTTATTCTTAAATATTTGAATAATTTAAAAAAAGTCTTGAAATTTAGGACATAATTGTTAAGTGAAAAAAAAATAAAAAATAAACTTATTTTTAACTGAGTTAAGTTAATATTTTTTCAATGTTAACTTTTAACTTAATCAGTTAAATTTATTTTTGGTTAACTTTTGACTGAAGGAATTTAGGCTAACTTAACTAAAAAAACTAAAACTAAATTTAGTTAACTTAACTTAACTAAGTTAATTTTTTCTATTAACTTGCCCACCTTTGTTTATATAATATTACATAACTTAAAAAAAATAAAAAAATTCAAAAACAGACACATGTATGTTATGTGTTTAATTATTACCTATGTTCAGGCCCTCCACATGAATTTTTGAATATTAGTTAAATAATTACTCAATATTTAATTACAAAATTAAAATTTTTATTGGATAAGTAAATTATAATAAATTATAGGTAAGTACCTACCTATATCGAATGAAATAGTATGTATTATATTTATATATCGTATAGATTTTACAGGAACAGATACATTTTTTTATTAAAATTCATATATACCTAATACAATAAATTTAATTTTTATGAAAGCTGTAGGTAGATTTTATTCATTTATGTATTGTTGTATTTAACTATTTAAGTAGGTGTACCTAAATGCGGTTTTAAGCACAGAAGGAATAGAAACATACAACTATAGGTAGGGTGGCCAGAAATCCCGTATTTCAAAACTCTGTCCCGTTGTTCCGACAAATGCTCTCGGGACGCTAAATTGTCCAGTATTTTAATAATATGTCTCTTTTTTCTTATCATATAAACAAAAATAATAATAAATGTAATTTTGTAATTAAAATAATTAAAAAAACTGTTCAGAATTCTATGACTTTTTATTAAAAAATCAAAAATTGCTCAAAGATATACATTCACCGGACAAATATTAATTAAGTACCCAGTTAAAAACCAGTAAAAAAGAGGATGTCAAACCCATATTTACATACCTATTTTATTATTTTATTATTATGTTACCAAAGGTACATAATTTTATTTTATTTTATATAAGTACCTAATAAATTTATTTAATCAATCATTTAAAAAAAAATTAATGTTCCCAAATATTGAGTACCTAATGTTTTTATGGCTAATATAGGTAGTTAATTTTACCAGGTCGGTTATTTTATTAGTGTACCTATTTGTCTTTTATTATTATGCAATATGGTACCAAATATGGTCCATTGTTCTATTTTATTATCTCTATTGTTATAATCTTTACAAAAATAAAGATAGGTACTTATAGTTATAACTTATTTATTTATTATTTTCTTTATTATTATGTTTATGATAATATGATGTTTCTACAACGGTTATTATTTATTAAAATAGAGAATGCATAATATGATAAATAATTATTATGTTACCTATGGTTTTTATTTATGATAAAATAATTTCATCCTTTACATTACCTATAAAATTATATTTGTCCCGTATTTTTATATTTATAATCTGGCCACCCTAACTATAGGCCATATTTTGTACATGTTTTTTTCGAAACCATTTAATACATAAAAAATTACAGTGTTCGTCAATTGCGCCGAAAATGTTGGACTACCTGGGATGTATAGGTACATCTTTTGCGCCGGTGAATTTTTCACGATCAAAAATGTATATACTCGTACACATCAATTGTGCCAGTAAAATATCAGGTATACGCAGTGGTTAAAGTGAGGGGGACGGCGTCCCCTTTCTTTGCTTAGCCTAAGTTTGGCGTCCCCTTTATATTTCTAAATGTTTAATTAAAAGTTGAGACTGAATTTATTCTTTTGTACATAATATTCGAAAATTAAATAAAAAAAGTTTAAAAAATATGGTATTTAGTGTTATAAATTGTACGCAAGATCTATATTATAGATGCGTATTTTAAAGTTTTATAACCACAGAGTAGGTATGTACATTATAGGTACATAACAATAGGTATATACGTCCGTGATACATTTTTACAAATTAGGTCAATAATAACATGGATTAAAAGTTAAATTTATATAAATATTTTAAAAATATTACGGTACTGGTTCGGGGGACGCCTTTTTTTTTGCATTATCTATAGTCCTCCCTGCAAATATATTCCACTTTAACCACTGATTATAAAATAACAACAAGTTATGGATTCATATTAAAATGTTATTGATCGAAGTTAACAATCAACAGTCACAAACTATTAAAAATACCAGTGTACTTAATAATTTATTAACACATATAAATATAAAATTGATTAAACAGGTATACGATACGCCATAAAAAACCATAAAAATAAAAAAATATACTTATCGATTTTTAATATCGGTTTTAGTTGGGTACAAGCGATATCATCGATTATAATGCTATAGTCGACTTGCTAGCCGGACTCAAGTCGGCTATCAAATTTACTACCTGCTTAGTCTACCTTTTTTCGGGACGCAAGTAGTGTGTAGCTGTATGTGTGGGTATCAAACAAAGAAAATAGATATGAAGATATCAACCACATAAAATAATATATATTCCCTCCGTAGTAAAGATACACATAAATTATAAATATATTCTTTCTGCAACACTGAACTTATGGGCTTCGATACATTTCTTGAGGATCACATTATAGCCATGTCACACATAGAGATGTTTATGTAATACATAGTAACGGGACATGGATAGTGGATATATGGGCATTATACACTTAAGTATATAATATATGAACGTTAATTAAAAAAATTTAGTTACCTATACGTTTAATTAAAAATAATTCATGTAAAACGAAATTTATATTAGTTAAAAATATTGCCTACACTATGAAATATCATATTTCAATTTAAGTAGGTACAATTAATTATTAAATGCATTTTCAAAATATTTTTCAAGATAATCTGAATTTATTAATTATAGCAGGTATGTTATGTAGAAATGTGAGATAGGTGAAATTGATAATATTAATAGTGTTTCTATAATTATTGATTAAATAATAAAGCGATACTACTAAATTATAATTGTTTTAGTAAGATTCTATAGGTAGGTACTTGACATAATTCAATAGTGAAAATTTCATCGAAGCTTTAAATATTTTTGTAAATTAAAAATGTAAAGTATAGAATGTTTTATTGAATATTTTTCATAAAACGTTTCTATAAAGTTATTTTTGAAAATTTTCTGCATTGTTTTTACGAATTAGAAATGCATTAAAAAATAAACAAAAATTAAGATTTAAGAACACTTAAAAAAAATTAGCTCAAAATCTAAAATCCAAATTTTAGAAAAAATAATAAAGATAACAAGTAGGAGCTGTAATGTATTCGGTTATCAGTTAGGATACTGCAAGTAGTCGGTATATTAAATTTTAAAGCAATAATAATTTATTAATCATTGCATTTTGTATAAAACGATTTTGAGCAGAGCTCGTTCTAATATATACATAATGTGATAACTCCAACTGTATAAAAAAAATGTATGAAGTAATCTGCATATGCAATACTTAAGTAATATAGTAACCATGACAACTTTATTTGTTATTTTTCAATTTATAAAAATTTCCCATTATAAAGTAAGTATAGTTTTTTCTTTAGGTTTAAATAATCTATCATGGAAATTAAGAAATGACTTCTGAAAGCACCATCTTTCTTGTAAAATAACCAATAAGTTATTTCTAGAATAAAAAATGGTAATGAATAATAAATCATTTTTGTAAAATCAATGAATTCCTCTCTTCTTTCAAAATCTAAAATCTAAGATTAGGACATTTTAATTTTCAAAAGTAATTAATATCATGCTTATAGCTCTATAAAATATCTGTATGAGTGAGTATGTAGTTTATTATTAGGGAACGATAAATTAATATTTTGACAAAATGGAAAAAAAAAAAAAAAC
This sequence comes from Pemphigus obesinymphae, assembly GCA_025469235.1. Classification (NCBI taxonomy): domain Eukaryota; kingdom Metazoa; phylum Arthropoda; class Insecta; order Hemiptera; family Aphididae; genus Pemphigus; species Pemphigus obesinymphae. Next base: position 533 of record JAIPRL010003032.1, on the reverse strand, counting down.
GTTTTTCTTTATTTTATAAGGGCTATTTGTTTATGTTTTTCATTAACTATTTTGTTAAATACGACTTCCCAAAGTTTTGTAAATTAATACGGTAAATATAATATGTAAAGCGAGTTGAGATAATCGTAAATAACCATGGTTGTAGGCGACACGTCAGTTAACAACACACCGTATTTCCTATATCGGCCATGTTAATATTTACTAAATTTTCGAGGAGTCGTTGTTTAATCGATGATTCATCCATCAATTTTTAAAAATATTTAAAACGTTCAATTGATTTTTGGTAATGAGAACGGATTGAATAAGGTACCTAATCAAGTTCATACGGATTATTGGACAGATAACGTGTTAAATATATTATGTTATTAACTTATTATATTGGATTTTCTATTTATTAACGATGTCTTACAAGGGCGTCCATCTAAGAAAACTCAGGGGGGGGCGAAATTAACGTCATAAACCAAAAACCATATATAAGATATTTTATTTTATAAATTTACATTATATTATTTTTACAATATTACATTTTCTTA
>JAIPRL010003031.1:0-51428 GCA_025469235.1 Pemphigus obesinymphae | reverse complement strand
CGGCACATCCGCACATAATACAATTTTTATGACCAAATAATATTATTTTAATATACTATATAGTACTTATATTATATTAAAATAACATTCATGTAATAATGATATTGTAACATTATATTCATAATGTATTTATAACAATATTGATATATTATTATTAAAAAGAAATATTTGTGGCCAAAAAATATTACTATATTATTATTATTATTATTATATTATTTTAATCATTAACTGAGGAAAAAATAATAATATTGTAATATTAATCAGTATGAAAATAATATTTAAATAACATTCATATAATATTTCTTTGCTATCTGGGATATATTATATAATCAATGCTAATATATAATATACCATATACGAGTATATATGATCATACTTGGGTGAAATGAGTAAAAAAAAAAAGTATTTACAATAAAATACTTATTATGATAATGGTATTCCCAAAGTATACCTATCTTACTAAATTTCAATAATAAAAATATTAAATAATAATTATATTATTATTTCATTAAAAATAAACAGACTGTTACAATGTGTGTTTTAGGAGTTTTAATTATTTTAGAATCATTTTTTGTGTCATGAAAAAATGTCTTGAATATATCGTTATTAAACCTTAAAAGTATGTTTTTATTTAACGTTATTTAACTGCATTAAATATATTCAAAAAATATTCAGAATACTGAAAAAAATATACGGAATACAGCCCAAAAATATATATATTATATAAGTACCTATATATGAGTATATAATATACTAATGATATATAATATGATAATAATATCATATTATATATTATGTTCTAAAAAATACAGTTATTCTTTCACTTCAGGCAATTCTTAACTCCATCGGTAAAGTATGTTATGTGGTTTCCGAACGTAATATCATTTAATTAAATTAATTTTTTGGCTTCGGATTAAAAGTAAGCTGTTTCGGTCCCGGGGTGCATTTCACCGGGCGTATATCGATGCCGCCGATTTATAGTATCGACTCCGTCGTCTGCTGGTCGAAAAAATTATTATACGCATCGACTCCGCCGTCTAAACATTTTACAGTCGATCAACGGAAAATTTAGCACGTAAATTATGGATTATTAATGGATACGTTAGCGCAGATATATCATATATATTATGCATTATATTTTGGATGCCAATATATTTTATTCAATCAGTGAACAATACACTATTGTATAATGGTACCAAATGGTACCTACACGAATACCGTAGTACAAAATGTAACTCAAAATTAATTAGTATATGAAACAAATTTGTAAAAATCAAAAAAATATTACATTAAAGACCATAAAATATTCAATAACACAAATAAATTATTGTTATTACACAATTACATATCATCACATGCGTTATACATATATATATATATATATATAATACATACAAATCAATTGTTACAATAGTCACGGTATTAAATTTAAAAAACCTATACATAATTCAAAATTATGATTTACCTGACACTAATATTACATATCGATACGAAAAGAGCCAGTCTAGAGTCAAAAAAATAAAAAACAATTGTTTAGGTATAGGTAGGTTAATTACTTTTGATAATATTTGGATACACGTTTTACACAATAAATATGTAAATATAGACATTTTTTTATTATATTTATTTCATTAGATAAATGATTGACGAGTTTTTTTTTTTTTTTTTTTTTTTTGGTTATAAGAAGCACTATTTTTACTATTTTTTGGATACTCATTCCGTTCATAAGTATGGAATCGTTCTGTTTGTATTTTCATATTTATAACACGAGTAAAAATAAATATGTTAAGATGAGATTATGTGAATTCTGAATTTAACTTGGAATGAAAAGATTCACAATTGTTTGTAGTGCGTTCTGATGTAATAAAATTTCTCTTGAAGCCCAAATGAAGATTACATTTTGATTCATCGTCAATATGATTTTTAACCGAATAATCGTAGAACTTTGTCGCCCGTTCATCGTCCGAAGAAATTTGACATCAGGTCAGAAGTGAAACATTCGCCGAATTCTTCTGGATTACGTACCATACCCGACGAGTGAAATGTTTCATTTTTACTATTTTTAGACCATAAAAGTGCATATAAGTGAAATAAATACTAATACTAATAACTTATTAGTAAATAATTATATTTATGTACATAAATTAGAAGCGATGGATCAATAGTAGCTGGTGGAGTGGATATATACTTTTTCGAAACCGAGAGTTTTGGCGGAGTCGATAAATTCCCCATGTCACCTAGAACTAAAATTTCCTTCCCGTAGTATTTTATTTACATATTAACACATACTATATTTTCTTGTCATATTAAGGTTAAGTGGACGCCCGACGCCATATTAACCCAGTCTAAACTGTTCTCTCTGTTCTCGATATTCTGAATATCGAAAAAAGTATTTATAAGTACTTTAAATATTTAGAGCTTTTTAATTTATATTAAATAGATATTTGAGTAAAAATATTCTAATACATAATTTTACTTCAATTATTTTTTACCTCCGAGGACCACCTGGTAAAATGTTTTGGGGACGTAAAAATCGCTTGTTACGCTACGCGATTTTTATCATCGGTTATTTTTACCCCCCTCCCCCCCAGTAAATATATATAGGGAGAATAAAAGTAAAGTGAGGTAAAAATTGAGTAGTGTAAAAAGCGTAAAAATCAATTTTCAAACTTGTAATCTGAAATTTTTTTAAATGTTCCAAGTTTTGAATGTTTTGATAATTTAAAAGTTGAATAACGTAAATCGATAAATCAGTGAATATAAATTATACGCAATATGTATAGAGGGTTAGTGCGTATTTCAAAATAATGGTATAATTTAATTAGAATTTTCATTAAAACGATATTTATTGGAATCTCTAAAACGGCAAAAATGTTTTCCAACATAAAACTTAAATAATTATATGTACCAAAAAACCTGGAACTAGGAACCCGATCAAATTTTAACCCTGTTTTAACCTCATGCCCGGAACCCGAGAATAATTTAAACAGTTTTAAAATCGATAATATATTTTTAATTCATTAATATTCAAACTATAATAATATGATCTATATAATCTCCATGTGTAATGATAACAGTGTAAAACTTTAATTTGATGGTATAATTTTGGAATACATTGGAAAATAAAATCATTTGTTAAAAAATCCTCTTTTTACATTTAAAAAAAATCCCGCATTATTAAGTCGTATTATTCAAATAAATAAAAATTAAAATTATATCAATGAAACTTCGAAACATATTAGGTCAACGATTTTAATTTATTTGAAGTAACAAATAAATTAATGTATTTTTTCACACTAATATAAGATTTATATTAGTGTACAATGACGACCTATATTTATTTTTAACAATAACTATTGTACCGTTCAAAATATACGCAATACTTATAAATTATTATTTATAAGAAAATAAAAAATGTATGATTCTGCAGATTATCGATGTATTTAATTTTAATTTATAACTTAAATATACACCAACAAGATTTCTGCACTTTAATTGAACACAAATGAATTGTACTAACAAAATTAGTATCTGAAATTGTCGTTATTAATTATAATTGGCTATTCCATAAATCGAACTTCAGACGATTTCCTTTTATTTTCATAGTTTCTTTTAGTTGGTGTACCAAAATCGATTTGTAGTATTAATATTTAAATACATAGTTATTGAATAATATTTTATGATTCAATTTGTAATCGAATAATCTTGAATAAATAAACCTTGAATTTAAATAGACAAAATTCAAAATCGATGAATTATGCAGAAACAATTAATTACTCGGTGGAAACGAATAGACTCTTCCAATAATATAATTGTTAATTATTTAACTAAGCTAATTAATTTGTAGATATTTATCAAATAAATTAATTAAAAATCGGTAAGTAGGTAAATTATTATAATACATGCATTTAATATGTTATAATAATATTGTAAATTAAAAATTTTTTTTTAATTAAAATCTAAATTTTATAACAAAATAATTTCTCAATTTTTAAATTATAAAAAAATACTGTAAAAAATTAAAATTATTTTTAGTTATACACCTATAACTAGTGATTAGATATACCAATTTAAAATGTTTAATTTGTATTTCGGTATTACAAATAAAAAATGGATTGTACAAAATTTAAAATACAATTCATGGATAAAAACAATTGAACTTTTTGATTAAATGAGTTATGTTCACTTAAATCCAGTTTCCAAGATTTACTTTAACCAGTAAAATTTATTTATTTATTGAGTTTCCCACTACAATAATATTAAAATTTTAATTAAATATGAGTTGCGGTCACCTCCTCGAATTTCATACGATTATTATTCAAAGTATTCCGTTAAATGCCTTCCATTAGATTTCTTTGAGATCTTAATAAATATACGATATTAAAAGATACAATCATAGTATTCATTATTTAAATACCTACCTACGTCCAATTTTACATTCTCGGTGATAATAGTCGGTGATTTTGAAGTATAATATAGGCTCTGTATAATAATACTAGAAAAAACTACTAAAATATCAACTATAGTGATGTTAGTGTAGAAGAAAGTTCCGAAAAAAAAAAGTATTTACTATTAGTTTTTATTTATATTAATTTTGTGGTGATAAAAGAACAACCCTACAAATATCTCTACCTAATAAAACAACGGATTTCTAACGTTACACGAAAATGCGCAAAGAATTTCTTAAATATAAAATGTTTGAAATTTTACAACACTGATATCAACCGAAAACTTACCTTTACCTAAATATTAGTAAGTACTGCCGTGTTCGATAGCTATCTGTGTTATTCTTTTAAAATCTGTATTATCTACATAATGTCATTATTAATACTTATTAATTATAGTATTACTAATCCCCCCCCCCATTATACAGAACGATTATAGTCTATTGGCTGCTATTTTCACTCATGCTGACTACTATATTCGAATATAGATAACATAATACCTAATAAAATTCATCGTTTTATCATCATTATTTTTGCACATCATTGCCATTAAGATTCCATTCCTCCACATTGTTGTCTTTCAATGTTCGCATCCTTTCTAGCCAGCACATCCTTCCAATATAACATATATATCCATGACCTTATTTTTACCACATTTTTCCATCTCGTTTTCAGTATCCTTCACTGTCCGGTCTCTTTTCTTCTATATAAAAATTTTTCTTTTTCGGAACCATTAAGTACGTCATGTACCTATATATATGAGTGAATTTTAATTTCTGGAAAAGTGACTCTATTTCGTTTTTTTTCTTTCTTATTCTCAAGTCTGAATAATCACTTATATTTCAGGCGTCTTTCACTTGGTCCGAAAAACATCCGTAGGTTGTAATCCAATATTTATTTTCGACCATTATTTCTTCAGTGGCCTACACTTTTCTACTACTCTCCGAGTAATTGCTGGGCGTATCAGTGTGATGTATAGCAGTTTTTTCATCTCTCTCTCTCTCTCTTTCGGCTACAGTGACCGCAACTCCAATAATTTTGCAAGTCCATAGCAACCATGGTTTTTATGTTTCAAATATACATTTTAAACAACAAATTTTAAAATTAAATGGGTTAAAACAATACCAGGAAACGCAATTTTTTTTTAATTCAGCAAGAGTCCATCTATTTTGTTCAATTCCAATACTGCTCATATGGCATATGAACTGTAATTTTGAATCTAAAATCTGACTGGAATATATTATACTCTATGACGTATACAGTGCTCGAATTGGGAGGGTGCGCAGGGGGACGGAGGTCCTTTACTATTTTGAAATATTTTGACAGCTTCCTCACTAATTATATTTTACAGAATACGAGTTATGTAATTTGAGGGGACGCATATTTTTTTAAAGCCCGATAGCACCTCTTCTTCTATTTTCCCACTCGAGCATTGTATGTGCCTAAATGTAAAATGAGATTAAGTGCGATATTGAGATTCAAATGTAAACAAAATTGATTATAATATATTCATTTTTACGGTGTTTTTTTCGAGATTCCATGTACACTGTACAGTATACACCTATAATAATATTTACGTTATATTAATGGGACTATAACGTTGGAAAAAATAATTATGTAATCGCAAAATTCGTATACCTACGAGATAACGATATTTTCTGTGGTATAATATACATAGGTAATATATTTGCAGGTGTCCAACTCGTTATAATTCAGTTTTAAATTCAATAATCTACAAAAAAAATTAAAAATCAATTACTTTAACGTATAGGCACAGTGAAATGTTATCAGAAATCTCCACAGTAAAAAAGTATATCTGTATATCAAATAGTTTCCAATTATTTTGTAATACTGTTACATTTTTGTATATTGATAAATAAATAGTAGTCTATAATGTGATATATCTAATTTTGTATAGCTATTACCTTAGTTTTTTTTTTCAATTATATGAAATAATTGAACAATTCAACAATTATGAATATTTATTGTTTTCAGACCAACAATGATTTTAAATATATTCATTTGGCCATCAAATTGTTGTTTTTTTCCTATTATATATATATATATATATCAATTAAAATTACTTATTTATAGTCTAAATTTAATAAATCATATTTTATGACATACAATTATTATAGATACTTTATTGGATTACAATCACGTAATATAGGAATTATTAATCATTTTATAATTTTATTAAAATGAACATATATAATATTCGCAAAATAGCTATACTTTTTATTAAGTACTTTTTTATACAAACGGAGATGAAAATGTATTAAATAGTGTACATATAAGTGTAAGAATTACCCACATTTATCATATTTTCATCTTTTAAATATTTCTCTGGAAACCACTTTTCAGGTAAAAGAATTCTGATAAGAGTTTCGGAGTAAAAAAGCTTCTTTACTTTGATAGTAAATTCATTCCAGATAATTATTTCCATAGATTTTTTTTTTCGTTTTCCCAGTAGTTTTTTGAAGAGTAAAAAATGTACTTTATACAACGGGAAACTTTAAAAAAGTGTAAAAAAAATTTTAACTCATCATTGATACTATTATTGAAATAATATACGGGTATATTTTAATGTCATATAATTTTAAAAAAATAGTGATAGTTATATATAACATTACACTGAACTCCCTCTCAAAATTATTTTATAGAATGTAATTGTTTGTTATTGCTTTCAAATTTAATTTATTCACTAGCAATATCCGATAATCTAAGTGCTTCCACGATCTAACTTAACGCATTTTAAATATTAATTTAAAAAAGTCATAATCTCAAATGTCTGTTCAAAAATCTTATCGCGTTGCATGAAATTGATTGGTACGTCGGAAAGTATTGAATATAAATTATAGTTCAGTGGTCAGTGCAGAGTATAGTATAGTACCTATGTATGATTCTTTATCGATTAATTAATTAATTGATTTATACATTTATATTGTCATCACGACATGTTTTTAGACTATGATAAAAAAATATTGCTCGATAGTTAATTTTCATTGAACATTTTTCTGAATCATTTTTCATTTTATTAATAAATAGGTATCCTCAGCAAAGACGATTCCTCATAAAAATATATCTCAACATAGAAAATATAATATACATAATTTATTGTCATGAAATAATACCAAAATATAATTAAATAATTTTAATTTTAAAATTAAACAATTGGATTTGGATTGAAAACTCATACTTATTTTAAATTAAAAAATTGAATACTGTTATAAATATATATTTATTTTCATTCGTATTAAATGTTTTTGTTGGGAATAAGTGTGTGTATATATATATATATATATATATATATATATTGGTAAGCTTCTGGTTGAAAATATTAATTTTTGGAAAACATGTGACATTATTTATAGTTGAAAAAATGAATTTCTAAGAAAATTGTCTCTCGACTATTTCGTATATATAAACAATTTTATGATTAAGTATAAGTCATGGTTGAAATATACTAGGTTATTGCAGTTGTACCCCCATTCTATAGTATTATCACTTGAAGAAATTAAAATGGCAGCGTATGGGGCGATGTTTTGATTGGCTGATAAAATTTCAAAATTGGCGGACGATAAATTTAATGTATTATGTAATATAAAGTATATAAATTACTAAAAATTGTAAAATAACTTTATTAATTGTATATCTTTTTAACAAAAAAATCGAATAAATTATTTATTTAAATTGATTTTATATAAAATTGATAGCCATTTTATTTTTGTGATAACAACAGAGGCTATTTGCAATAACCTAGTATATTTCAACCATGGTATAAGTGTTCGACGATTTGAAAATTCTTGAGTGGGTTTTAGATTGTTTGACCCTACATATATATATATATATATATATGAATATATAACGAATACAAACGACTTTACAAACACGGTATATTATAAATAATTATCTATATAGACACAGAGGAAAAAACGAATAGGCGTCTGTCGAATCTCGTAGACATCAAAAAGTCCTGTAGCACTCAACTGAAACGCAAAGAATCGCAGGATGCTTTTTCAATATTATTTAATACACGACGCTGTGGATCATATAAAGTCGAATGGTTCTGTCTATAAATTCAAAATGTGTAACATAAGGGATCAATATAACGGTTGGGAGAACGAGAAAAGAAGATAAATGTTCGCTATAAAAAAAAAATCGTAGTAAATCGTAAATCGTGTATATATACACACTCCGAAATTGCAGTTTGGGAAAATTATCCCAGGAGTCCTGTTTCCCTCGAAGAAGAAAAAAAAAAAAAGGAGAGAGATGATTCGGTTTATGCGCGTCAGTGCTTATCCCAACGGAAAATGCCCAAGACTGTATATAATATAAAGGTATACACGCCTAATTTTTATATTATTTTATTTTATTTTGTTCGACTTCAACTCGGCAAATATTATTATTTTTTCCATGATAAATGCGTCTCTTTCGAATCGAAACATTGTGTACAATAAAAAATAAATAAATAAATAAAAATACACCCAATACCATATTTTAGTCTCGGACGTAAAATATATCGTTGTGTATATCCAATTACTTAACCTGATATATTATTATATGTTTTATAGTTTATTGTTTATACCCCGATACTGTTCTAGATATAGGTAGTATTAAAATTTAGCGATAAAACAAAAATAATAATAAATAAAAACGGAATAACTTAACGTTCCGAGAAATATTCATATTATTATATAGATACCTACGCGGATTGTATGACAGATTTCTGGAAAAAAACAGAAAATCAGCAATCAGAAAATTCAATATTCCCAATTCGAATTGTCCTCCCGACAATCGAAAATCTCCAAACAGATATGATGACAGTTATCCCAATAAACTAAAATAAAATAGATACCTATACTATACTCAAGTGTATGAACTAATTCATGTAAATCGGAAAATTAATTATAAATGTATTTTTTCACTTAGAAAAATGTAAGTAAACACAATTATTTTTAGGGAAAATGTATTTGGAAAAACAGAAACCACTCGTAATATAATCGGAGAATAGATATTATGTAACGATTATCTCATTAAACGAACAACAACATCTGTTATTTTAGAATTTTTAATTATTACGCCCTTTTAATAAAATTTGAAATCTTTTTTTTCAATTTCAAGTGGATAAAAAATAAATACATTTTTTATATTATTAAAATCATGCGTTCATTTTCCGCATAATAACACTATTTTATATACTTATAATAAATGTATTTGAAATCTTGAACGTATTCATATAGTGTGTTTATCGATTGGAATTAGAGGCAGATGGTACTTCAAAATTGTCGACGTTGTAAAATGCACAAAACTTTTCACTTTTCGAGTATAAATCGTGAAAACCCCACCAAAAAAAAAAAAAAAAAATACTGTATATTGTATATTATTGATATGAAATCATTTATTTTTTTCGAGTATGGAAACATTTTTTAGGGAGTATAAACAACAATAAAATGTTTCAACATTACTATTTTATATCCAACGTTTTTGATTATAATTTGACGAGGGACTCGGAATAAGAGTTTTACGTTCAAAACCTCAAAATATTCAATGTTTACAAAAAAAATAAACTCGCAAAAATTGTCAAAATATATATTCACAAATTCAATACACTGTCAGATTTTTTTGTTAAAACTACACCTAAAAAAAAAACACGATTTCGTAGTATAGTATTAAAATATTTTGTATATTTTCAACCTTCTAGATTCTAAGAGATCTTTAGTTATAATTCGAAAACTGTGAATTTAAAAAATTTGTTTCAAATAGCTACAAATTAAAATAATTGGATTTCCATTGAAAAAAACGTCATTTCCATAATATAAAAAAGTTTAGTTAATTTTGTAAAATTTTAAAAACATTGTTTAAACCCGACTTTGCTATTATTGTAATTTTTTAATCACGTTTTCATTTAGTTTTTAATTTGAACAATTACCATTTTCCCGGGCTAAGTCCATCCACATGACGTGTAGTGGTTTGTTTTTATAACAAAAAAAAATTAAAACAGATAAACCGTGACACAAACAAAAATTATTAATAATGAATGAACCTCGAATTTTCGAGATACCGTCAACCCGGTTATGAATGATAGACCTGGTACGTTCATTATATACAGAGTGTAACATGACTATTGAGTATATATTTTAACAAATGCAATGACTTTTACTCTATATTTTAAGGGTCAAGCACTAAGTATATAATTAGAATATTTTTAATTTAGTTAAAAAATATAGGATCTTTGATCGAAAAAATCCAATTTATATATTTGATTTTTAGAGAAAAAAATCAATACTTAGTAAAATCTTTTAATAATATTAGATTTTTTTTAAAATGTTAGTTTGTGAACATTTGAATGTATTTCTCTTAAATGGAAATAATGTACCTATATAATATAATAATATTAAATTATCATTTATTATTTATTATACGATGGGAAAATCAGATACTAATTTTGATTACTTTGATATACAAAAAAAATAATTACATATTTTGCAGAACTTTAAAAAAATGTAAAATTGAATGAACCTGAGTAAAAAAAAAATATATATATAAAATTTTTCTAAAATCCACATTTACAATATGGCTATTTTGAATTTATTAAAACAAAAATTCGAATGAAATTTGAATTTTGAATTTTCCAGTAAAAAGACATATTTTGCCAAAAGGTTTAGTTACATTCCGTATATAATATAATAGGGTAAATAAAATGAAAATTGCCAAATTACGTATGACGTTGATTGACATTTGATTTCACGCCACGAGATCATTATAATTAACGTTTTGTCGCATATCAATTATAAACGCACTATAATGTGACGTATATATATATATATATCAATTTTTTTGAGGAGTTTCTTGTTCAAAAGCATAATAATAATAATAATATATACGATGTGACTCATGAGAGAAACAAAAAGTCCAAGCGAATATTATGTAATAATTAAATCGAGAATTTGAATGCGAAACGCGTGTTTTGGCATGTGCTATAAGAAAATATAATTTTATACCTCATATGTCGAAAAGCATAGAAACAAAATATTTTGCATTATTTGTTAAATGTAAGGAAGACATTATTTTGACAATGTTCGAAGTATTTATTGATTTTTTTCAAAATATGTTCTACTCGTTTGGCGCACAAAAATAAATATAAATACGATACCATGTTTTGAAAATGTAATTCGATTTTAAAATAATATATATCTTAATTCATTATAATTTTATCAAAATATAAATTAATATAGTATATACATAACAATTCTAAGGCTTTTGTAATATTATTATTTTGGAGGCAAATACTGTAGGTCGTCATTTTTAAGAGCTGCTTTTTTTAGAGCGTTCAGTAGAAACTCGTTCCGTTGATTTCGTTCAATTTTCAGGAACACATGGGGAACACTTTACCTAAGTAAGTTCCTTTTTTGTGTGAAGGAACGTATTGGTATTTCGTTCATTTTTAGAAGGAACACGAACGTTTATTTTCGTTTTTTTTCCGTTAGAATTTTTAGAATTCAATGAAAAAGTTTATAATTTTTCTTCAGAAATTTAGACATTATTATTGAAGTATACAATGAAACCTGTAAATATGCGATAATATTAATAATGTTTACAATACGTAACTATAATTAATTATTCAAGTTAGAACCTCGGCCATTTTTCGACGAAATGATTTTAGCAAGAAAGTTCAATGACAGTATTTTCCCGGTAAATACATGCGTTAAATCAATAAATTTCTCTATCAATTTCTCTCATTATATTTTGACTTCCAAAAATACTTAATATTTCTTAATAATCTAAGTAATTAAGTGTAGAGATTATACAGAGCTATCCAAATATTACATTAGAATTAAATCTACATAATATTGTATAATATTATATTATACCATTTATTATCAATGAGTATACCGATTATTTATTATTATTATTATTAATAAGTTTGTGATGAAGTTTGTTATCGGTCCTTGGACAAAATAGTGTACTATTACTATTTTACATTATAATTTTTATCACGTCAATATTATAGTGTTACAGTAAATATTTAGTGTAAATTTCAAGTCCCTGATTTCATTATTTTCCAATTTATAACAATTTTTGGCAATTTTACTCCACTATACATTATAGTTAAACCAATATATTCCTCGCAACTTTCAGAATTTAAAACGTTTAGATTACTAACTTCCACTACCAATATCCTACCCGTTGTGCGAAGTGCTTCCCTGGTATAATAAAATAAATGGCACAGAACAAGAAGGGTACTATTACAAGAATGTCTGATTTATATTATAATTTTCTTTTATCCCTGCATATTTTTAAAGTTTAAAAAAATAAATCATTTTGCTTTTTTAAGAAAGAGGAAAGAAACTATTTTCCTTTCTTCAAGCCTCTGGAATGAAAAAGGATGTAATTTCTTTTTAAGAAAAAGAACATGAACGTGTACTAATTTTAAAGGAACTTTCCAAATACTAGTGATGAGCAAAACTCTGATTTTATTTTATTTTTATTTTTTTATATTATTTTCTGGCTAATAGTTGCAATTTTATAACAGATTCTATATTTCTTCAATCGGTAAGTAGGAAATTAATGAATTATATAATATAATTATAACCCAAAAACCGAATTTAAAATGTTTCAGATTTGAATTTTGGAAAAACCGGGTTAGTGGTTATTTATGGTTTCTGTTTTCATTAACAGAAATCGGTATCAAATATATTTATGTTTTCAGTTTTACAAGTATAAATATTTTTAAATTTTTATACGAGTTACCCGGGTTATAAACCGGTTTTGAACACGTATTTTGGACTCCATAAATATTAAGTGTAACATTTTTTTATGATAATTATGTGTAATTACATTCTGTAATCGTTGACAATCAGCAATTTGTAAATAAAACAAATCTAATTGAGAGAATTATATACGTTTTTTAATTTCCGATCATTTATTTTTTTTTAACAATTTTGTGAAATTTTATTTTTAACGGCATATTTTTTATATTTTTGATAATATAAAAATCCTTGCCCTTATACTCGTTATTGTAAGTTATAAACAAAACAACCGGGAAATATTCCGGATGCCGTAAAAATAATGTGTGAATGTTCGAAATTCCGAAACGTTTCGAACATTATGTAAGTACCGAATTGTTTTGACAAAGTTTGAACGCGAAATATTAATCTAACACTTTATTTTGCGCAAAAGATACAACACGAAACAATAAATTAGTCTAAAAACTATTAAGTGTAATGAAACATTATATTATAACATATTATAACGTCATTTTAATGTTTTATTTTATCAAAACTGCAATATGATTTACGAGTTGTAAATATATTCTATATAGGTACTTCGGCCGTATACCTATAGGTATGTATATAATATAATAATATATAATTTTTCAATGATTTTGTTTTTTATTTTTTAAAGAAATTAATCGTAAAATTAAACTACAAAATGATTAAAATATAAATATATATATATATTATACACATCCGGTGTTGCAATAGTAAAAAGTAACCATACTCGGATGATTAACCAAAATTTATAGTTTTGAAAACTATAATTTTCATTATTTGATATCGATCGAACACTACACGAACTATTGCTAACCCATATGTAAAAACTTTGTGCATTGTGTGTGATTTGTAAAGTCGGGTTTTAGACTTTACAAATCACATGAAAATTTTTAATTATTTACAATTATTAATTTTTCAAATACCGACGTTATGGTTTGGAGTCAATCGAATAAAGTGGTAGGGAAAGAAAGTAGGACACTATCGTTTCGTTTCTATATAGTATCGTAGAAAAATCAACGAAAATACATAATATGCCTATTAATATTATTATTTTTAACTTATAATTATATAACCTTATAAAATACATGTTTTTTCAACAATATAATTAATTATTTGAAATTACGAAAAATGCAGTAGGTACTTTAAATAATTAATGAATCCCGTTCTAAATCTATTTTTTTTTTCTGTTATTTTTGTAAACGTAATAAATCGCAATCAATTTAAAATGGTGACACCCCAGCCAAATGACCTGTCTTTAATTATTCGATAACCTAACCCTGCACTGCAGTGGTATGTACTTACAAAGGGAGGATTTATTAAATCAAACATCCTCCCTAAACTCACGAGTATAAAACGCAGATTTAAATGTCGAAAATATCGGCATAGTCATATGTAAATAAAGCGTGATAAAATGTACCTACTACAATGTATTTGAATACAAAATATATGTTTTAAATTTTTATGATTTTCAAAATTCATATTTTCTGTTAACTATAGTTAAACATGTTTAAAATTATTAAATAAAAATGATTGACTTAAAAATGTAATGTTGCAAAATTTTACAAAAGGTGTTGTCATATACGGGATCCTTACATATAGCATATATAATAGAAAAATGAAATTGAAAGAGTTCAGCGAAAACATTTAAGTTTTCCAGGTTATATATTAAAAGTTGGTTATCCTTTTCATAATTATTCTCCAGTAATGTCATAACATGTTATAGATTCACTAGTTGACAGTAGGATAACGGCTAACCTTAGAGTTCATAACTAATAATTGGCGGTTTTATCGATTCTCCGGAGCTTCTTGCCCTGATGAATTTTAAAATTTACTTATCCATTTTCTGTGCCCAAGTGTATCACCAATACTATATGGAAGTAACAAACATTTTCTTAGAATGACAGAAATCGCTAAAATTTGACCTTTCATTGCTGTTACAAATATTATTTGTTGTTTTAATTGTTGTTAATTTATATAATTTATCTGTCTACTTATTATTTATTTAATCCATTGTATTTTTATTATTTCCCCTCAATATTCTATGTATTTACCATTTTTGGATAATGTAATAAAATAAAATAAATATTTAATTATATTGATACACAGCTGAAAGAACCTTTTCATTACAACAACAGTATATAATATTACTTTATATTACCTATAGATTATTTTTATAGATAATACCGTATCAGCTAAATGAAACTTTCCATACTTCCGCGTGTATTGATTTTGTTGAAAAGAGAACTTTTTCTAATGCAAATAAAATTAGTCAGTTATAAAATTTTCGTACGATAGAACCATTTCAAAGGTCATTTATACAAAAAAAAAAAGTGAATATTGAAAAACCTTTCATACGAAGCCCACGAAATATCTTTCTGATTTCTTCATATTAAAAATTTGTTACCCCACCCCTCTAAAAAAAAATCTGAAAAGTATTAAATAATGTTAATTAAATACAAAATTATTGTTATAAATACTGATGAAAAAATATATTACTCATAAGTCATAGACGTGATATGAATCCATAAGTGTAACTTAGGACTTTTTGTATTGGGGTGGGAGGAGGTCAAAAACAATTTATTTTACTAATCTCCCTTAAAAAAACAATACGAGGCACTACATAAAAATTTATCATATTTGTATTATTTCTATAATCTACCCAAAATGGATAGATTATACATATTATGGGTACATAATATGTACCCAAAATTATTGTTATAAATCGAAAAATATGAAAACCAAACTTAAAATTTGCACCAAATATTTACTGTATTTACATAATATTGACGTGTTAAAATTTAAAAAAAACGTTTTCAAATTTTAATAGTTCATGGGAAAATTGGAAAAAAGAAAAATTACCAAAATGAAGGAAAAGTTATTAGATATAAGCCAGAAAAAAATACTACTCCAACTTCGCTCTGAATTATTATTTTTTGAATTGAATATTTGAAATAGGCTTTAACATATTCAACATCTGATCAATTCTAAAAATCTAAAAACGTTTCAATAATTTTTTTATTATTTTCGAGTATGATTTTTAACAGCAGTGTATATATTTAAGGATATGAGTCATAATAATAATTATATATATATATATATATATATATATAATTATACCTACTTCGAGGTTTTATATGCAAAATGAATTGAATGCGAGGTAATCAAATTATAAAATAGTTTATGTATAAAATACTATGGTATAATCACAGAACATAATAAAAGCTGGGGCGGTATATTGATTATTGGATGATAGAAAGAATATATAAGTATCATAATTATTTACGATATCTATTACCTACATCTACATGAACTTTAATTTATTTGATCAAAAATGCCAGGTTGTAGCTGTGGACAACTTGTTAAAATAAAAACAAATAAATAAATATATATATATAGCCCTAGATATAACATAGATATAACATGTATTTACCTAAAAATATTCAATATAAAATATTATAACATCTTTATCATATGATAAAAAAAAAAGACTACGATAAATAGCTCCATGTTCGGTAATAAGTGTTTTATCTCTAAATCCAACCTAAACTCCGAAATTTAAATTCTTAGTAGCACCACTTTTTCTAAATTGTTCATTAGAAAGATTAAATACAAACTCCTGAAAAAATATATTTTACAAGCTATTCTGTTATAATATTATAAGATAATTTATTTTACAAAGAAGCCTCATACCTGGTTTTAAGTAGTCTACAAAGGAAATTTTAATAAAAATAAATAATGTTAAATACATTTTAAAGCATTTTATCAAAATCACATTTTATTGTAGCGTATGAATTACAATATTTGTTTAAAAATAATATATTTACGTAAAACAACCGAAAATATAATATTTAAAAGTAGTTATTTTTAAGTTAAGTAGGTATTCGTATCATTATCGAATGTAACAAAATTACATATTTACATTTTTATACCCACCTCTGAAACTTTTTTTGTCAATTATAATTTTAAAAACACCCATCATGAGGTTGTCTCTTAATAATATTGTCCTCCATATATTTTATTATAAATATTTTTACTCTAAAATATTATTTTAATTTTAATTTTTTTTTATTTTGTATTGCATATATTTATCACTATAGAATAAAATGTACTAAATAAAATATTTAAAAAAGTGTTAAACGATAATACAATTGAGCGAAACATCTACAAGAAAAAAATATAAGAGGACGTTCTTTAACGCCACGATAACCGTTACTGCGGTGATATTAATAATCCAAAATTTTTATATCAGCTCCCCCCTAACCAAAAAAAAAAAAAAAACAAATAAACATTTTTTGGATATATGCATCGAATCATTTATTTTTGAAACTATTAGTGGGATTTTTTTTTTCATTTTGTATTTTTACATTTTTAGTATTTTAGGTAGTTTTTTTGCATTTTGAATATTTTTATGCATATTTTTTATTTGTAGTTTTCGATATTATAGTCCCATAGCTGTAAAATATTCATATAATAAGCTTATGAGCATGTATTTGTACACTTGTAAATTCTGTCATTTTTCATTCATATTTGTAAAATTGTGATTATTTTATATATTATATTAATTCAATTTTAATTTGTCGTACTTCCTGGATATACGTATATCATTAGGCAGTAAAATACTACGATGAACCAAAATCTCATACTGTAGTCACCAATAAATAAAACATTTTAAAACCCCGGGGTTTCAACTTAATTCAAAATCGAAAATAGAAATTTAGGTTTTTTTTTTTTAGCCAATTGAATTAACGAAACCATCAGACAAACCGGAAACCGAAATTATTTAAATCAATAGGTATACCGGTTCTAATCCTTGAACTTTGAATATATCTATTTATATAAAACTATTTGAACTGTGTATTTTAAGTAAATTTTTTTAACTCATAGGTACTTTCATTTGTATATAAATATATTTTTTGAAGTTATCATTATCAAACTGCTATTATACTTTAATATTTTATATCACGGGTCTCGTATTTTTTTTATGTTTTTCATTTAATATATACATATTATGGTGCCTAAATATTATAAGACCAATTTATAGTATTTTAATCTTATGTAAATGTGTTGAATCATAATAATACCTTCTAAATAGATATTTGCCACTGTTCGACACTGTGGTCCGCAAAAAATTAAAACAATTTAATCAACAATTTTAATAAAATAAAAAAAAGAAGTGTGTATAATAACGCATATATCAATAATAATATGCTCCGTACAGTGTTCGAAAAGTATGGAACATATTATTACATGAAATTTATGTTAATTGTTCCATATTGTTGTAAATATGTGTTTGTTTCATACTTTTTGAATGCCTTGTATATGAAAATCGTATAATTATAGATACATTTTGTATTATTTTTTTCGTATAGTAAATTAGATATATAAATATAATAATATACCTATAAATAATATATATCTAATAAAATCAATGTAAGTATTTCCCGGTTTAATATAAAATTTAGGTAGATTTCTGTAAATTCTTTGTACCTATATATAGGTATAATGTCAAAATTAATTTACAGATTGTATTTTTCATAATAAAAACCATAAATTAACTCTTTTTGTGAACATAAAATATAGTAAATGTTTTTTATAAAGTTGATTGATTGTTTTTTTTTTTTTTAATATTTTAGATAATATTATTTTTTAACGAAAACTTTTTTACTCACTTTATTTCATACTATTATGATACTATATATATATATCATACTATATTATTTATTATGTATGTAGGTAGTATAATATATAAAATGTCAAAATAGATATTCAATAAATATAATTTTTGTCACCTTTTTCTCCATTTTAGGTCATTTTTCTAATAGTTTTTATTAATTTTATTATACATTCTTCTCGCGAATAAAAAGAAAAATATTTATCAATGTTTTTAAGGTAATTTGGTAAATATTGGTCTTAGTCTTACTTTTTTGTTTACCAAATTCATAATACGAACAAAATCAATAACAAGATTGAGATAACAAAATTAAGATCAAGATCCAGACTGTCATAGACTTGTATCTAGTCTATGTGTTTAAATTTCTATCTACTAATTAACTAATAATTTACGTATATTCGCTTTATTACTAATTGCAATATTAAATTTCGAAACTTTTATTTTACATTATTGGTCTGTTTGAGGTTTTTAGGTCTTTATATCGATTTCCATTTTTCGAAAATGTTTAAAAGAAGTACTTGAAAATATGTACTTAACTACTTTAGTAACATTATTTTTGGCATTTTATTATGTATAAATATTATATATTTTTTATTTTTTTTTTTTATTTAAATTATAAGTAAAATTTTTGTTTTTTGTATAGAGATTTTAATTTTAGATTTTAAATGTATTTAAAACTATATTTTCGGTAATTTTTATCTATGATATATATTTAAATATTAAATATAAATAATAAATTATACTTCAAAAAAATAATATCATGGGCTATTATAGTTTGAAAAGGTTAGAACTAGAATTTTTTCGTTTAAAGCTTTTTTTTTACTTAGGTAAATATCCTTAAATAAGAAAAACACTACTTTGTATCCTAAGTGCGTGGTCTCTAAATGCATTACTGAACAAGTTACACAAAAATAAATAAGATTCTATCTAAAATGCAGTAACTAATTAATTTTATTTGCATTATAATAAATACCAAATCATACCAAAAATATTGATTGTGTAAAAAAAGGTTACATCTAATCTATACACTACCAATGAAAAGATTCTATCGAATTTTAATAATACATATTATTATATTAGTATATGAACAAATCCTATAGATTTTTTTCAAAATAATAATTTTTCACGTTGAATTGACTAATGTTATTGATTATAAATGCTAACAAATAATTGATACTATTTAAACAATAGTGAAGCTATGGACTAAGGGGCGTGAAGTTAGCACTATATTGTTAGCAGAACTTTTTAAAACCTATCCAACAATATTCATATTAATTTGTTGGACATTGTTGAAAACTTGTTGGAATTTGTTGGAGCCCTCTTTTTAAACGCCGGATAAGTAAAATGGAGTCTCCAACAAATTCCAACAATGTCCAACAAGTATATTTAAACATTATTGGAAGGTTTTTGAACGGTTTCATGAAAAATGTAATGCTAAGTGTGAAGTCAGCAGTACAATGTTTAAGGTGGGATAAGTAAAAAGGGGAGCTGCAACAAATTCCAACAAGTTTCCAACAATGTCCAACAATTCTATTTAACCATCGTTGTAAAGTTTTTGAACTGTTTTATGAAAAATGTAATGCTAAGTGTAAAGTTAGCAACGCAGGATAAGTAAAAAGCAGGCCTCCAACAAATTCCAACAAGTTTCCAACAATGTCCAACAAATCAATAGGAATATTGTTGGATAGGTTTTAAAAAGTTCTGCTAACAATGTAGTGCTAACTTCACGCCCCTCTTCTGAAAATGTTCATAAACATGAAACGGAACTTTTTCCATTAAACATTATAAACAACATATAAACATATAACATATATATATTATATATAATAACTCTCGATTTTTTCACAATTTAAAATTACAAATTGGAATTATTTCCTTTTTGTAAAAAATGTGTTCTCGTGTATAATGTTCCGTATTTGAGTAAAACCCATTTATTTATACATACTTTTAAATCGAATTCTTGTCTCGTAGATATACGATACACATTTTAATGGTCATGTACATTAGGCCGACTCATTATATTACTAACAAGATTTGAATATTTTAAACGTCGTAAGGTGCATTTACACTCGTTAGTCATATAATCCACAATACATTATCATTTGAAAAAGAAGATAAAACTTCTACATTTTTTTTTTTTTTTTTTACATAAAGCACGAGTTTAATAATTATTATGCAATTATAGTATTAGTATTCTCGTCGTGTAACTATACATAATGGCGATTTTATATAACCATTAAATTTGATTTCCGCGTTTTAATTGTTTTGATATATCATAAGAGATAACTTTATGTTAAATATGCGTAATATAATAATCATTTATGTTGTGAATATATTCTATGGAATCGATATAAATTGAATTTTATACTATATCGATTTATAATTCATTGACGGAAATTCAGAACTACTGCAGTAATTGGGAGACGTTTTCATTGAAAAATTGATTTTCCAAATCATTATATTATACGTTTCCATTTGGTCGTTTTCACCGAATATTTATTTTCCAAATCACATTATTCACGGTCATCCATTTTTCCAATTAAAAATTCTTATTGTAAAGTCAATATTATATTGTGCAAGGGTAATATCGACATTAACCGATTGTTCGAGTTGGATTTTAGATAATTATTACGGTTATTTTTTTTATTTTACTCGGATCTTACAATATTACCCTGCGCAAAGACCTTTTTTATTACGTTTATATACGTATAGTTATGTATTCATAATATTCATAATGTTTTTAAAGGGTTATTTATAGGCAATTTTTATGGAATTTGAAAATCCAGAAGATTTGAGAAATAAAAATCCATCGATTTAAAAATATTTAAATATACTTTAAACGTAATTTAAAAACAGTCCAGTGTCTTTATCATTGCGTAACCACGATATTTATTTAAACTTTAAATTGATCTAAAAGCTAGACGAAAATGTGGAACTGTGAAAAGTCGTATTTTAAATTTGTCAATCTATCTTCTAGGGGTTGATCAAGGCATTTTTCTTGAACATTAAATATGATTATTGATTATATTATATATGGTCGTATATAAAATGGCCAAAAATTATTTTATTTTAAATCACCATGATCGAGTCCTATTAAATAAATCATTGAATTATAAACTTTTATCAGAATTAAAATCTCACTTTCCAAAGTCTTGTAGTTTTGTCTAGTTTTTAGATCGATTTTCACGTTGGTGTTGCCTCTTAAGTTATTTGAAGATTTATTACTACGTTATTATATCTAACCATCCGTAAATCTCATTCTTTTTGATGGGTAACATAGATTTCAATATTTCCCATCAACCACTACTTGTAATTTTATGTTTACAAACAATACAAGTACAATGCATCCTCAATTAGATGTAATTTACACTGATTTTACGAAAGCTTTTGATCGAGTTAATCAATGCAGTCAAATCTTGGTCTTACATACAATTTTCTTTTCTTTTAGTTTTCCCCAATACACTTAAGAGGACACTATACCACCGTTTTTCCATGCTTTATGAGATGTACGTTTCTAGGGAATTAAAAAATATTAGAACCTCTATAAAAAATTATAGATCGTAAAATTATCTACATTTCAACATGGAAAATTTTATGGATAAATTTGTTATTAATTAAAATAAAAGACCTCAAATTTTCCGGAATTCATTATTTTTAAAAGTATTATAACTCGACGAATTAATAATTTCATCGAAAATTCCCCAAATTAAAATTTATATTATCTTACTATCTATCATTTTTTAGAGAGGTTGTTATACACTAAAACGTATTAATTTTCTAGAAACCTGCATTTCCCAAAGCATGTTTCATGCATGGAAAAACGGTGGTATATTAGTGTTCTCGTAGGCATAGGGGAAAATTAAAAAGAAAACATTTTAAAACTGGTTTAGTTTATTAACGTAAAACTCAAAATAAGGAATTTAGTGTCCGCCAAAACTGCTGCTAGAACATGAACTGCTTGTGCAGTTAGGTGGAATACGCAAATAGAGTTAAACAACAATTAGATTATCAAAGTAGCCATTATTTGTTATAACTTTTAAGGTGTTAAATAATATAAATTATAATTTAATTAATATTTGAACAATTCCCTTTGGAATTTCAAGAATTTTACTAAAGGAGACGCTAAACTTAAGATAAAATAAGAAGTAAGACGCCATTCCACTCCACTTTAACCACTCGAATATAATCAAAAAAAGCAACGAATTAAAAAAAACTGGTGAGTAGGGGCTGGAAACACTTTACTCGCTGAATTTGAAAACAATGACAAATCATTTCTTTCGATAAAACAGTTCTAAGCAAAGTTTCAGTATATATAACATGAGTATTACTGTCCGTAATAACTAAAATTAACTATTTTATAACAAAAAAGCTTCAAAATTATAAATTAAATAAATTTCAAAAAAATGTTGAAACTTTTGTGCTTTTATAATTTTTCTTTAATTTTTTGGTTGTATTTTCTTATGCATTTACTGAAAATTTTTTTAAAAAATTAAAAGTGACCTCTTTAATGTACCAACTAGATGTAATTTTCTATTGGAAAATGGTGCTGTATGTAATGATTAGATCACTCTTCTTATACAAGTTTTGGATACAGACATGAAAAAAATATAAAAACCTATCAATGTACATAAAACCAATACATTCCTCGCTTCGCTCAGAATCTAAAAATCATTAAATAAAGTAAACAAAAATGAATGATGTGACTACGCATTACAATGATAATATTTTATTTATAATAATAATTATTTGTTTTCAATATATGCTATAATGTTCGTTAGTTTTTGTAATTCATCGTGATTTCAATTTGATCTCACAACATAAATTCCTGTTTACGACGTGCATATATATATGGACCATAATATATTATAATGCATCCAGTTATACAGTGGAGTTGCTCAATGGCAAGGTCGTTATATTATACTTATAAATTATAATGATTATTAATTATCTTCAAACTATAAATTATAATACAAAACTAATATGGTCGTGATCATATACATTTATACTGAAAATTTAAAGCACATTTTCACAAAAAAAAATTTAAAAAATACTATTAAAAAATTATTCGATTTAAAATTGAAACGCTATAATGTGAATTACTATCCGATACGGATCTAAACTAAAATTAACCCGTCTAAATATTCCTAAAATTAAATCTTACATTATTATACGTCTTATTGCTGTATTCATAAAAATAATAACTAGGGTTCGAATTTGAATGTCCTTAAAAAAATTAATTCCTGGCGTACAAGCTCTAAAATAAATCAATAAAAATTTTAAACCAAAAAATATTCACACATTCCCCAACGGGAATTTTAGACGTTGAGCAAATTCGTCAACGATACTTTTCACCAATGCGATCATTGACGAAAGTTTCCATTGTTGAATTCTGTTACAGAATATGAATTGACAAAATGTCGTAGACCCGAAAAAGCTTTCATGGTCTAAAAACATACCTAAAATTAATTATCCATATATTTTTTTAATGTGGGTACATATAATAATATAAATAAGTAATTAAAAATATTATTTACAGATTAGATCTTGTTATAAATTTCGTTTTTTTTTTTTTTATATCAAATAAATACGTATTATAGGTATATTCAAAAATTAAGTCAAATTTGTTTCCTTTATTTCTATAAAAATGTGTAAAAACTAGAAGATTATTAATATTGGAAGATCGATGGAATACATTTTGTCGTACCCAAGTATAGCAACATAGTATATTGTATTTATAACTTGAATACTTGTGGATTTTCTAATAATAAAATCAAGACTTAATTCAACAAAAAAATATTTACTTTTATTTGGTATCTTCCAAAATACCAAATAAAAGTAAATATTTTTTATGGAACTGAGTCTTCATTTTATTATTATAGTATAAGTATTGTGTCAATATCTATATGTATATAAATCTAATTTTTTTAATAGGATTTTTCCAGCTCTTTATCAAGTCAATAGAAATTATATATATATATATATTATATATATAAAGTACGTTTGAATGATTCGTGTCTTGGCTTCTATAATACCTACTCAAAGGACAATTGGTCAAGGACATTTAAGGTAAATCCCCTTTTGTAGTATATTATAGACGGAAGCTCTTCAAGGAAGTGTTCGTATTAATGGGAGGATTTCGATTTAAGTAGTACACTGCAATGATGTTCGCATACTGTCTATTATACAGTTTAAAATGCCTTTAACTTTATTTCAATGTTAAATGATTTTTAGTACATAGTATCATTGAAAATGTTTAACATAAGTATCTATATAAATAATTAATAAAAACTAAAAAAAAAATTTAATTAAAAATTAAATTTTATTATAAATAAAAAACTGAAACATTAACTTTTTATACTTATAACATTAAATAGGAAAACAAATTAAATTACTTTTTATAGTTAATGTTGATTAGAAAAACCAAATAAATACTTTTTATATTTATAATAATAAATAGAAAAACATAATAAAATACAATTTAATTGAAAACGACAAAAAAAAAAAAAAAAGAAGAAAAATCGATGGTGCAGAGTTATAAAAAAAAAAAACGCATTTTCAAACCATTTTGAATTTTTTCATTAATAAACATATAAAACTTATTACAAAAACTCTAAAATGATTATAATCATACATTATCTTAATCTACATAATACATATAATATAGCGGATAATATAAGCGGAACGATTTTAAATGGGTTTTTCAAGAGATATTTCCTACTCTAAATATAATCAGTGTTGGGACAATCTAAATAAAATTATCTTAAGGATTATATTATAATATAAATAATTATTTAGTTATATTTTATCTATATATAGTTAAATTCAAAATGTTCAAAATATCTCAATTTTAACCTTATGTTCCTTATTGATTGGGAACATTAGAATATTAGATAATATAATGGGAAATAAATGATGCCAATAAAGCATTAAAAGATTTTTTTTAATCACTAGCGTTACCTATACGTACGGTTTATATTTCGAATAGTAGGTACTTATATGTCCAAATTCGTTCCCAGATTATTTTAAGGACTATTTCAATAATGTATTGTATCAATATATTCGTTTTACACAATGATATACGCTTTATAATTTTATTATTTTTAGTGAAAAATATACATATTTATAAAAAAAACTACCTATAATACCTATATACCAATTTGGTATATACCTAGGTAATAATAGTATAATATGTAGGCACACCAAAAAACTCGTTGGTTGTTACAGGGTTACGTCACTGTTTCAAGAAATCCTTTCTTCTCGACGATCACGGCTCGGGGACCTTGAACGCATCGGGGCGGGTATTTTATGTTATTTATTGTTATCATTATATGTTCCGTGATACAGCTATTCCGTGGCAATTTGTCCGATAAGAATGAAAATGCACAATTTAAAATAACGCGCAGTCACTACATGTCATCCCTTTTGCGATGGCCGGTCAGGTGACAGGGATCGTTAATCGTAAAACCGTAAACCGTTCCTATATGATCGTGTAATCGAATATACAATCATGTACGGTACTCAATTTTTCGGCAAGTGACGCTTCTGTATTGTTTTGTGGTCATAACCGCAGTAAATAATAATATTTTCATTTTATTTATTGATAACTGAAAATAATCCTTTATCCAGTGGCGGCTCGTGTGTAGGGGCGACGGGGCGATCGCCCTCCCCCCCCCTATAAAATTATAAAAAATTACATATTAAAAAATTAGATATCGATTTAATTGTTAACATGTTAACATATATAACATACTGCAGTATTATTTATATTTACATTGTAATGCATTTTCAAAATATTATCGAAAGTAAAATTTTTTTTCCATTGTTATGAAAACATACTAGGTATAAGGTGCTCAAAAGTATAAGTAAATAATAACACGGTCGAAATAGGTAGTTATTATACATCTGTACGAATATAAGATCAAAACACGAAAATATAGGAAGTGGAATTCGGTAATAATGTGGCCGCCGGAGCGATACGAATAATCGCCCGACATGCATGTGGACTGCGGAACAATACGTACGGAATAAGTTAACTGTGTGTTTGTGATGCTTGCACATTTCTATATTTCTTTAAAATGTATTTAATTTATTCTTTTATTATTATTAGTGTATATTACATCATTATAATATAGTAGATACAAATGTAGTAGGTATCTTATTAACAGAAAATTGAAATAAAACAACTTGGAAGACCTGTTCAGTGAAATGAAAGATAGACGCTTAAATTTTGAGTACAAAACATATAAATTTTATTATTATTTTGGAATTTTCGGTTTTGGTAAAACGTATTTATATTTTTGTTTTTCTATATGGAATTATTAATGGTTAAATAAATGCCTTTTAAATTGGTACATAATTATTATTGTACTCCGTGCTTTTTTCGAAAACGAATACTTTTTGATCGCCCTCCCACTTTCAAAACCTACGAGCCGCCACTGCTTTTATCTAATATATAGGAAAACTTTCAGTCATTATCGCTATTTTCAATATATATAGATAATACATTTGATATATTACATATCTGTCCCCAAGGCTGCAAAATACGAAATATTCTATTTCGGGATTTTTATACGTTTATTTCCAACAGAATCACTTGAATATTATTATCGGGTACCTATTACACGATGTATTGTATTTTACTGCGTTATTTCAGGAAATTCTCTCTCTCTCTCTCTCATTGCGGTTTCGCGTCTGTCGATGGAAAAAGAGATCTCGATTTCGTGATATCCAGCTGATGGGGACATTTCGAGAAAAATGCGGTCTAATAAAAATAATGATAGAAAAGTCCGATGAGGAAAAACGGTAAAAATCCGAAAAAGACTGGAAGAGGAAAAAAATCGCAATCTAGCCGGTGGACGCTACCATATAAATCACGTGTGAACCCGAATCAGTCAGTCTGACGAGAATGGAACGAGAAACACGTGTAGTATAGCGTGAGGCAGTGTTAGCGGGGGGGGGGGAAGTTAGAGGGGATATATAAAACAATACGCGGTCAGGATATATTAATAGATCAGACGCATAATATATATTCCTCTAATAGTCTTCCACGCACGCATTGGATTGCAATGTGTTTAAAACGTGTTTAAAACTTTTAAACGACTACATATAGTAGCAGGTAATATACCTACTCACCTTATAATATAGTTTTCCGTTTTATTCAAAACTGCGTCGGTTTAAAACGATTTAAATGTTGACCCTAAAATACATTGAAAAAACTTGAAAAAAAAAAAAATCATTATTGAAATTTGTATGGAAAAATATCATTTTGTCTATTCGTTATTGATTATTATTGAAATAATAACTTACTGATCAGGTTCATTTTGCATAATTATTTTCATTATTAGATTCTGACCGCGGATATGATATTTAAATAATAATTTAACTATTAATGTTCGCTTTTATTATAGAAGCATATATTATCTATTAAGTACTATAAAAACTGAAAAGCAATATATCATAGGCAAATAATATCAGAAATAATATTATAATTCACAGGAAAACAAAAAAATTAATAAATAAAGGAAAATACCAGTTTATTAAAAATAATGATGAAATTACTTTATATTATACACGGACTCCTGTTGAATGATTCCTGACGTTACTATACCTAAATATTTTCCTGGTTTAAATTCTCATGTAATATTTTTTCGTGCGTATTATGTTTATCCATTAGTTTGACAATTAGTCAAAAACTTACAGCAACCACAATGTTATCAATAACAAAATATTGTTGTAACCAAAAATACATTTTCAGATTCGTAAAATCGGCAATCAAAACCGAGAAAATTGGCAACCTGTCCAAAAAACAAAACGGAAACCATAAACTATACCTATAATTGCTAATTTCTGCAGGAAATATTTTAAGAATTTTTTTTCCTTGCTATTCTGGGTTTAATAATATTTGGTAATTCTCGTTTTGACGATATAGCTAGGCGGTTTTCTTCACATTTTTTCAGAGGGTGGTCGCAGTCGTCGCATAGACATAAATATATACAGGAAATAGCCCACTCTCGACCAACCCTTGAATCCTCGCCGCGGTCCTTACGCGCCCCCCCTGACAAACGTTTTGAGAATTGTGTTCGGTCGGGTGCAGTTTCCGAGATACACGATATTGTTTATTCGAATCGCATATAATAATAATAATATTCACACAATATGGCCGGATAAAAGGGACAGTGTTATTATATTTTCGAACGGGATTTATTAACGTCGTCCTGCGTTTATTACATTTTGCATAGCGATTGAATATAGTTAAATCACATAAATCCATACTGTTTTTTAAAATATTCATGGACAAAGAAAAAAACGTTATTTAAGTAGAGGAAATTGTAATACTCGGCATCCAACTTGAAACTATCGATTTTTCTAGTGCAATGTATTTTTATTGTAAAATTAAAAATGCATTTATAATATTATCTTAAATTACGTGACGTTACTAAATTAAATAATTATTCAAGAGTGTCATTTCAGGGTTTTCAAAAAGGTATAGGACATTCCTAACACGTGATGTTGAACTTTTTTTATAATTTTTAAGGGTTATTGTATCTTGTACACGATGTTTCAAAAGTCTTTGTCCGATTACGAGTTAGGTATATCACTGGAAAGATAGTCAAGTTCGTTTTTTTTGCTGATAAACGTGTCTTGTGAGCATCTGTAATGATTTTTAAGATGTATAGATTGCGTTTTGTATTCTCCGTTCCAATCAGTGGATGGGAAATTGGCAATAACCTTTTAGAACGATTTTTTGTTAAACTTATGGAACTGAAGCCCCAACTACTCAAGGCATTTAACGTTGACATCAAACGTTGATGAAAAAAAGTCAAGAAAGTAGGTAGTTGTTTGTGTGCACAGAAACGATCAGGTCAACCTATGTGATCTCCAACCACACACAAACTGACGGCAGTTCACTAAACATTACAGACGCTCACAAGACACGTTTATTAGCAAAGAAAATAAACTTGATTATCTTATGTTTCCAGTAATATATGGGTCTTTCATCTGAGATTAACGGTTGCTGAACTATATCAATTCATAATTGGATGAAGACATTTGAAACACCGTGCCGTACTTTATAGTAATTATAGTAATACTCATTTCGACTCCAAATGTATTTCCCAAAATAGTAATATTTCTGTTGTTAAACCTAAGATATGTATTAATAATAATCATTGAATATCCAGACAAGACAAGATCTTAAAACCAAGAGTTGGAACTGAATTAAGAAGGACCGGTTTTTGGAAACCTTGTTATAATTATTATACTAAAATTGAAGTACCCGCTTCAGAAACGAAATCTGTTCCGAATATATAAAGATTATTTTGTATAAATATTTAAAAACTACTGAAAATTCGAATAAATACTGGACAACGTGACTTGTCACAAATTTAATGCCTATTTTTTTTTTTTTTTTAATTAAATTATAAAGTTATATTAATTTAAAACAGTAAAATTATTCAGATACAGGTTGATGGAAGTAGATCTATCGTCCCTTCAGTCCTCGGATATGATAGTGTATTATTATTATTTTTTTTTTTTAATTCGTAAGCGATGATAAATCATTGAATTCGATAGACGATTCTGAGAAAAATTCGGTATATTATTTAAAAAAATATATATAGTTAACTATGACATGTGTGTGAAGTTTTCTTTCCTCACCCCCACACATATTGTTCGATCGATCCCAGTCTAATGCTAATATTTTGCAAATTAGTTTTCAGAATTTGCAAATCACTCCTAACCCCCGAAATCGGTATTTGAATAACTAGGGGGAGGCAACTTCACTCAGCACCCCCTCCTACACGCACACTCTCTCCTATTGTTGTTATATTGTACTTAAATAAATTAAATGCAGCGTAGGGAAATTTCAATGAATAGCTAGAAATTTTAAGAGTCACCAATAGTAAATAGGTACAATATACAATACTTTTTGCAATATTTTTATTTTATAATTAATCCTAATAATCATAATAAAAAGATAATTTATCCTATAAAATTTTATTACTTAAAGAATCTTCAAAGGACCTCAAACGCTTATTGGCTCTTTAATATTATAATTTAACCCTTAAATAATATTTAGTGAACGTTTTGAACATATTTTATATCCTATTTTAACCCAAACTCCTTAATTAATTGTTTAAAGAATCTAAAACTTTAAACTATTACTTTTATAAAACGAGAACAGAAATAACTTTAACATTCTAACCTCTATATTTTCAAAATATTTAGAATACAATTATAGAGATTTACTGAAAAGTTTTACCATTTTTAGAATTTTGAAATTTTTTTAAATGTTCTTAAAACTGTCTGTACAGCTTTAAAAATTGAGCATTGGTGTTATTATATTTAATTGTATATAGCAAACTATAATCCAATAACTATAAATTTAAGTACACATTTACATATTATAATAAACCCAGCATAACGCTACAGAGCTAACAAACGACGTCCCTGTCAATTGCTCCGAAAGTTTTGTGCGATTCCTGCTCCCCTTATATATTGATTGTAAATAATTATTCACTGTTGTAGATGATATTTTAAACTATTTTATTTTCGAAATCGTAAAATCGTTCATTTAATTTTGAGAAAATTACAATATCTCCACGAACGTTTTCGATAAATTTATCGCGAAATCTTTGTACCTATATATATATGTTAACTAATTTTTGTGTTTCGAAAAACTTTTAAGAAAAGTGAAAATATTTCAAAAGTTTTACTGTGCGACTGGGTATAATTTCAGGAAGTCGCAGGTTGTATAGATTGTAGGTACCTACCGAAATTACAAAACGTTTATTATAATTAAACTTTTTATTCTATAACTGTAAAAAAGCGAAATTTACTGTGAAATTACGATATAAAAAATGTATTTATGGTATTTTTTTTTTTTTATATAAAACTAAAATAAAGTTTCAATTATAAGTAGGTAGGCGTATACCTAGTAAAAATTCGAAACGCCAATTGAATATTTTTAAATGTATATGTGGAAACATCGTAAACTGTGTAGGCTTTTAAGATTTAAAATAAAATGCACAATCTATAAATTATATAGTCTAAAGAGCGTGCAAAGAACTTTTATGAAATTACATTTTTCTTTTTTAGTCTTAATGTATATTTTATATTTTTGTATAATAAGTATATACATGGCTACATATAGTACATAATATATAGTTAACGTAAATCACGGATCCGTTATAAAATTAAAAAGTATTTATTATTTTTTTCGGACTTAATAATTCATGTTATTCATATTTTTAACTATTATTTTAATGACTTTATCTATGTATATATTATTTTAACTTAATTTTGGTTTCCCATATTATGTATTATTATTATAATATAATAATAATAATAATAATAATATATGATATGTTCAGTGTATTACGTGAAATATCCTATTTTTCATTCTTTTTAATGACGGTATGTTTTTAGACTTTTGATCACATCTATATAAATGTTCAAAATAAACAAAAAAAAAATAAATAAATATTACCACGAAAATCCGTGAAAATTCTCATATGTCATATAAATTGATTTATAACTTAATTTTTCTTCATTTTCTACAAAATTATACCCTAAATTAATGTATTAAATATTTAAAATTTTTGTCTCCATCGATCGCCAAATTAATAGTGTCAAAATTACGAAGTGTCAATTAATTATCAAAATGGAGGTTGTCAATCGATTTGTATTATACCGAAAGAGATACCTAGATTTCTATACCGGCTTCAATGATAAAGACACTTATTTTTGATTTTCAATACATGTTAAAATATCGTCTAAAATTAACCATGTAAAAAATTTAATTTTTAATTGTTCTGTTTTTAGGGTTAATCAAGCCTATATAAATGTTACCAATAACAAAAGCCGTACATTTTCCAGATGTAAATGGTAATAAAACTTAGTCTAATGCTTATTTTAAACTTGAAGGAATTAAAGACCATTGCATTCAAAAAAACGATCCTTGGGTAAATTAGCAGCAAATTATTATTTAAATTTCATGTGTCCTGTTCGATATTATTTTATGATTTATACCTAACAACTTTTCGTTAGTTTTGGTGGTTTTCCTTTACGCTTAAGAAAACTAAATACCTACTGGGAAAATCAAAAATTGACTTTTTTTAAGCTACTATCTAGAATGAATTTTCTACCGGATAGCATGTTACCACAAAACACCTACTCAACTCCTACCCAATAAAAAATATATGTACAATAAACACGTGCACACAGTATAGATGCCTACATATATCATTATAAGACCAATTCATTTCTCGTTACGGAAAGACTATAAAAATGTAAAAAATTATTATTTTATATGTTTTTTTATTTGCAAATATAGAAGGTGGTAAAATATGATGAATAATACTGCACCGATAGAATAAAAATATAGTGTAAGTATATACTAGAATATAAGTATTATGAATTATTATAATTTAATTACCACTTTGCTGCTGTATATACACCATGCTTAAATATAAAAGACATTAAAAAAAAAAAAATGAATAAATGTATATTATCTTTGTCTAGATAACGTTCGTTATCTATAATATTCCAACACCGTAGAATATATCAAACTGCCGATTTTTGAAATGTTTACCGTTTTTTACGACGGCCGTTTCTCTAATTGCAGCATGTATACAAATACTAATTAAAATCAAAATCCAATTAAAAATATGGGTTTTTCTTTATGGATGTGCAGGTTCAAATCATATAATAACAAGTACCTATTTATAATATCGACGTATTTGTCAAAATTTCATGTTTAAAAATAACAACGCATCAAAAGGTACACTTTGATATTATTATAATATAATTAATAAAATGAATTAATCATAATTATTCGCGGATTTGTGGTGTGCTTTAGGCATGTTCGGTTTTTTGCTACTAACTATAGATGCATAAATATATAAACATAATATGAGCACGGAAGGGTTGTATTTTAATTACCAATTTTTTTTCCACGTTATTCTGCACCACACTAACAAAAAACCGATACTCGTTGAAAAAAAAAAAAAAAAAAGAAAATTTAACTTGAATTGTCCATCATTACTATTCAAACAGACAATATTAAATATTGTTTAAAAAAAACGGCTTTGTTAAGTTCAAAGTACCTATATAGTATTACGATTACTATACAGTATGGAAAATATAATAACACAATCGAGTATTTCGCGGTAAACATCGAATAATATCAATTTAAAAAGATAGTTAAATAAATTTAAAAAGTAAATTATTAAAAAGAACACACACCTGATTTTTAAGTGGTTTTGTACAGGTAATTTTTATCTGAAATTTTAGGAAAAATAAAAATCATACAAATTAAAAATATTTTTAAGTAATTAAAAATAGACCTATGTTAGTATTTATAATTTTTTATTATTGTGTTATCACGATATTTATTTAAAAAAAAAAAAACATTATTACCCAATTCAAATTCCGTTAAACTTTAAAAGGACGTATAATCAAAATTACCTATACCACCGTTTGAAATACGTGAAGTTAAAACATGTTTTGTTGGAAGCCAATTTTTAAAAATAGTATTAACAAATTAAAAAATATAGAATAAAAAAATGAAACGTATTTGGTAAATATTTAATTGTATAAAATATGAAAAAATAAAACAATATTTTGAAAATCTAATTCCAACAAAACAAAGTTTTCATCTTTTAAACGGTGTATAATTTATGTTTCGATACGTTTACTGTATAGACTTAGTAGCATTTGAATTACGAAAGTATACTATGTCATGTCACTATACGTCCTCTTAATTACATAGTGCTACACAGCTAATAATGTCATAATTATAGTTGTAGGTACAAATTTAGTTTCGTAATTTTCTATTCTTCGTCTAAATTTCAATTATAATTTGTAAAATAATGGTAATCGGTATAGCAGTCTTCAGTGTACTTTAAGAAATAATTATGTTACGAAGGTCTGAAGAAATTGAAAAAAAAAATTGCGTGTAAAAGTAGATTTAACGTCACAATAACACATTAGGTTGGTATATCACATACATTAATTAAACACTTCGCTTCTGGATATATAAGGACAAAGAAGTTTTTTTTTTTTAATTTCCTTATGGCATCTTTATTTAAAAGACCAGTAATCTTTATAAATACAGTACATAATATGTATGAATAATAAATATTGAAACACATGAACATGTTTGGATTTATACCTCCAACGAGGTATAACCTCAATCTTTAACCCAAGTCACTTAAACTAAGCCGTATGAGGCTGTTTTTTTGAGTGGTTGAGAATTTTTTTACCGGGGCCACATTGGTGTCTATTGGCATGCATACAAATAGCTGAACAAATTTACAATATTTTTCTCAAAAATCACTATTACCTAATATTATCATGATATAGTACAATATCAACTATCATGTAGGTACTCGTGATAGTGTAACAGTTCAACAGTTGTAGGTACTATCACGCAGTTTACACAATGATAGTGTCATGAGCATACCTTTCACGACAGTAACTATTATCGTGCAAACCCGACTTTGTGGTAAATTATATAACTTCAACAAAAATTCAATGTGAAATTTCAATGAATTTATTAAGTACTTATACAAAATTATTATATAAATAAAATAAAACCCAGTATTGTAGATAGTAACTTTAAAATTGTTTACTGAAATACGTATTGACTTACAATAAAAAATGAATTTTTGTGGATTTGGGTTTAATTTTATTTATATAAATTATCCACAAGTACTCAAAAAAATAAAAATAAAAAATAAATTTAATACTTCAATCAAATAATGTAATGACTATTGAGTCAATATTAATGATTAAGTATAGTGTTTGGTTTTTAAATGTAAATGTTTGTAATTCTTCAATACTCATTATAATATGTATTTATAGAAATAACATAATGTACACCGTATTGTGTTAAGTGCCGAGTTTTCAAATACGAAGTTTGAGTCTTTGATTTGTGTTTTTATTTCCAAATTTCTCGTTTGTTCAAAATTTTAATGAATTGAACATTTAAACAATTTTCAAACCAAAATGAAATTATTTTTACAGAAAATTGAACGAAATTAATTAATTTTATAAAAACAATTGACTAATTAAATGTTAAAAGAAGAACGTATATTACATTAATGAAACACTAGCAGGCAGCAGCTATATATTACATTTCCTACACTATTTTCCAACGAAATGAATTGTTCTGAAACTCTGAAACGCGTTTATTGTACATGAAACTTTTTTTCGTATTGAATCGATAAGTCTAATACGCTATAATCTAGCTATCTACAAATAAATTGTTGACAACTACAATTTCTCCAATTATTGATTTTATTACATTTTTTCGATTACAAATTCTTAATAATGCCTAATTTGTCTCTGCATATATATAACTAGTCAAATTCTTATACAATTTTAAAAATTATCCGACTAGACATTAAAATCTGCTATAATTTAGTGTTTCCTTATGCCTATTTTCAACAATAATAAATATTCATTTTTATTCATTTATACCGCAAAATAACAAAACAATTTCAGAAAGAAAACAATTTTTTAATAAATGTTTTATGAAAAATTTTCACCCAGAAAATAAACGTTTAAGAAATATTATTACAATGTTGTTAAAATATAATATTATTTGAAAGGTTAATTTTCCATATCAATAAATACCTTCTTAAAACATGATGTTTATAACATTATTTTACATTCTGGTAAATATAAATTATGTTACTATAAAACATCATGTCCTTAAAATGTTCCAGAAAAGTAAAATAATGTTGTAATAATATGTTGTAACTGGAAAAATTTTGGTTAAGAAAATAAACGTTTATAAAATATTCTTATAATATTGTTAAAATATACCTATTATTTAAACATGAATTTTTGAACCAAAATATTAATAAATCAACATAATATATATTAAAATGTTAAAACATATTATTATTCAATTATTTTCTGAAAGTGATCATGTAATATATAAAATGTCAAAAGATAACAAATAACAATGCGTCCAGAAAAGGGTTTGTACAAAATTTTGTAGTAACAATATGTTTTTTGAACAATAATATTAGTTGTAAAATACTTTTTTAAAAGTAAATTTTTTAGATTAGAAACATCCCTTTATATTATATTTCTAATCTAATTTATCTAATCATTATTATAATATTTTTCAATTTCTGTAAAATTCTTGAAAATATAATTTTGCTTCTAAAAACTAATTACGCATACCTAATACCTATATTATATATTTAAAACTAAATATTTTGGATTCTCAAAACCCGAAACATTTTAAACGGCCAAAATTATTAATTCAATTTCTTTTTCTTTTAAGCCTAAATTTTGATGCATCCAAGGGTTAAAAAAATTATTTAGAAATGCTCTTCCAAACTATTTAAAATTTGATATATTTCGTTTACCAGTATACAATTTTCTTTTTCCAATAGAGTTATAATTGCAAAATTCTGAAAAATTATACAATATATAGTGTATTCGTTCACGCCGTATACTTTATAATATACTATATAATAAAACGGTAATAAACAGAAACTTTCACTTTTTTTTAAATCAATATTCAGGAAAAATAATATAATTTTTAATACGCCATATATATATACATTGTACGTACCCACTACTGAATTTTCGGTTAACAAATCAAAAAGTTCAGTTTAAAATTCAATTTCGAATCGTTAATTTAGTATTTGTTAGTTTAGTATTTCTTCGTTGATTAACAGACTTATTTGGGCACTTGGTTATATTTCGTACACGAATTAATGGCATCTACCGTTTTTAAGTAAATTAAATATCATATAGTTGGTATATATTTGCAATCAATATATTAATTATACACGAATGCATGGAAATAAATAATAAAATATTATTATTTACGCCACGTGAACGTAACGTAAATACATACCTAATACGTAAAGTTCGTAGCTTTTACTTTTTAGCTCCTATGTAATAATTATTCTATTAATTTTTTCCATATTTATGCGATCATCACGCTTTCGTAAATTCTTAAATTATAGACTTATTTTTGAAAAAAATTACTTCATCGAATATAATAATATAATATATAGTGTATAATAAAACGACAATATTATACAATACAGATCAATTATATATGCGACTTTCGTTGACTTACACCTATATAAATTATAAGTAGGTATATATAGATATTTACCTACTGCAGTATATTATTAGTTATTACGATATTCATATTTTGCGTTTAATTTTAATGCCTAACATGTAGTTATATTTCCGGTCTTGAACTATACTTAAAAAAAAAATGGCCTGGAAAAAACATTTGTTTTTTATACAATATAAATCGTATTCAATTTTAAATGTTCAATAAGACTACATAAATTATTATTCGGAAAAAAACATAAAAATATTCTTATATTATATAATTATACATTGTACATTATATGAAGCACATAAATCAAGAGGATGTCGTACGGTTTTCAAGTGGTATTTAGTCCAATCGTCTCGCTTAGGCGAAATTCGGTTAGGTAGTATTACTTTTAAGTTTTAAAATAAACATCGACTGAATAAATATGTATATAGGCAAAAATGTAAAAAAAAAATACAATACGAGTATTACCTATATATCTATATAATCCATCGGCTTGTATTTTTATTTTTATTAACTATAATCTATTTACTATTATTTTATAACTTGGTAAAAGTTAAAAAATCAAAAATAAATCTAAATCGTTATAAAATCATATTAATCATTTCTGAATTCAATAAATATGTTATTTAAGTATATTTAAATACTTCTAAAATATATATTTAGAATTATACATAAAGTAATATTAAAAAATAATATTAAATATATAATAATATCGTATACCAATATGTATCATTTATTACATTTTCTCGAAAAATACTCAAAATGTCTAAAATGCCAGATGCGTCTAAATTTCAATCTCTATAGACGGGATATATTGAATTTTTTGAACCATCTTACTATATATATATAGCCAAAAAATTTTTTGAGGACAAAATTACCCGTTATACTAATCTAAAACGAAACAATTGCAATGTGCGTCACGACTCGAAATTTGTTCTGTGCCGGCTAATATCTATAATGGGGCTTGACCCTTGATCATCAAATGTAGCGAGCGATTGTTAGACTTTATTTTAAAGGTGGAAGTTAAAATTAAATTCGTCATTTGGAAATGATCAAATGTCCATATATCTACATAGGTAACTATTTTTATGTGATGATGATGTTCTATTATAGAAATAATACATATTCTCTACGAAATCTACTCCTATAATTTATTATAGTCCAAATTTAACAAGGCATTGAAAAAGGCCATTTCTCCAAAACTAATTAAATTTCAACAATATATAATCGGTCATTTGGAAAAGGTTAAATTTAAAAATTTAGTTTTTAAATAAAATTAATGAAAATAATGTACACTGTATTTTTTTACGACTAATTATTTAATTTAATTGATACAATTTATCAAAGTCATGATGTGATAAGATAAATATAAATTTAAATTTACTATCTATTTGAAAATTCCGTATATGTCCAACACTTTTCTTCCCTCACTAAATACTAAATATAATATAAATAACCAGTGTTATAGTATATTTGTTTACTTATATAGGAATTTAATAATTTAACCTCTTCAATTTCAATCTAAATTTATATTTGCTCTCTAAAAATAGTTTTGCCAGCTTCCTGAAAATTTTTATTTTATTGAAATATGGCCTTTTCAAATAACCGATTCAATTAAAATTAAAGGCGAATGTGGGAGAAAATTCAGTAAGAGCTGAATAATGAAAATTAAAAATACCTACTATAGAATTTACAATTGTATTATATTAAAATAGTTATTTTTTAAGAAAAGTTTTAGGTATAAGTAATGTAAATAGTTTCTGCTACACTTGAAAAATATAACACAAAAATGTGTAGTTATCAATTAATAACCACATTAATATTCCTCAATTATTATATTCTATATTGATAATATTTTTCATTATATAAATTGCTCTAAGTCGGTACATGAAAAAAATATGTATTTATGACTTATAAACTCCAAAAAATTTACCTATTTAAAATGATTTTATTGTAAATTTTTAACAAATATAAAATAACAACAATTGTAATGAAAAAATCATTTATAACCTCAAAACTGAAAATAATCTAAAAAATACACCTAAAATATTTTGCAAACAATTTTTATATACTTTTCGAATTGTTCGGATAAAGTCAATATGTCAAGATTCAAGCAGTTTTATATGTTTTTATTGTTGATTAAATGAAAGAAAAATTCAAGATATAATAATAATAAAATTATTCGCAGGTTTTTGGTATTTTTGGTATTCAAAGTACAATTATTAAGGTATTAATGTAATTACGTAAATAT
Source organism: Pemphigus obesinymphae (assembly GCA_025469235.1). Lineage (NCBI taxonomy): Eukaryota > Metazoa > Arthropoda > Insecta > Hemiptera > Aphididae > Pemphigus > Pemphigus obesinymphae. The sequence goes on along the minus strand of JAIPRL010003031.1, from coordinate 11,185 downwards.
TATAGAAACAAATTTTCTTAATCTTATTAATTATAATAAATATATAAATTGTAATGCTTCTTTTTCTCGAACTTTAATTTTGTTATTTCACGTTGCATAATTTTATAAACATTTAAATATATTATGTAATAAATGTAATAAATTTGTATTTATTTTAACGGCGTAGGAAAAGTAGAGTCCCTATCGTCTAGTGTACCCTGAATGCACTACATTAACCCTACGCTGACCTTAGGTGGTTGGGGTAGTCTAGTCCTCCCGGTTAGTGATTAGGGCAACAACCCTGCCTTGTAAAAGTACGTTGTTCGGGAACCTAACAAGACTCGGACTAGATTTAATGGTAAAAATTATGGAAACGGAAACCTGGAACTGACTTTTGAAACTTAGAACGTACGAACACTTTACAAACCCAGTGCTACACAAAATGTGATTAAGGAAATAGAAAAGTATGGACTGGGAGTAGTGACCTTGCAAGAAATGAGGTAGAAAGAAATAGAAAGTATGGATATAAGCAATATGAAAATTATTTTTGGCGAATGTAATAAAAGAGACAATTTGGAGTTGGTTTTGCGGTGTATAAAAATATAATACTAACAATAAGGGAGTTTAAAACAGTGAACCCAATGCTAGCATACCTAAAAATAGAGACCAAGTGGTTTGATATTATATTCATTAATGTATACGCACCACGGAAGACAAAACACAATAAGAATAAGAATACTTTTATACTGAGATAGAACTGCTAGAACAAATAAGTAATAGCAAAATAAAAATTGTACTAGGACATATGAACACCAAAATTTTAAAAGAGAGATTATTTAGACCAACTGTTGGTACTCACAGTTTACATAAAATAACTAATGATAATGGATCAAAAGTAGTAGATTTGACCGTAATAAAAGATCTTAGAGTGATGAATACAATATTCCCAAATAAGAACATCCATTAAGACACATGGTTGTCACCAGATGGTAGATATTAAAATCAAATTGATCATATATTGATAAATAAAAGATTCACTACATAGTTGATTTAGAAACATATAGAGAAGCAGACTCGGACCATTTATTAGTATTCACCAATTTTAGGGTTAAGCTAAAAACACTAAATAAGAAAACAAGACTCTAAATTATAAAATATGATGTAGATAAACTCAATGATATAGGAAATTTAGAGAATTTCAGGAAAATATGCGAGAAATGATACGGGTTATATCCAAATACCAAAACGATAGAAGGCCAATGAAAAGTAATTAAAGGTACCCTTGAGAAAGTGTCAGGGACTGTGTTAGGGAAATCTCGGAGAGCTAATAAACCATGGTTTAACATTTAACATAATATGACAAAAAGCTCTGAATAGAAAGAATGTAACAAGATAAATATGACTAAATAATACTGATAATAGGAAAGAATCTTCAGAGTAAAAAGAAAAGAATCTCATTACATTATAAGCTTTGAAAAGAGGAAGTATGTTCAGAATTAAAGAAAAGAAGCAGTACAGGATTACAAATCACACAAAACGCGACAGTTATACTATATAGTGAATAGTTTTAAGGACGGATATAGAAGACAAAAAAAATGAGGAGGGAAGTCTGGTGACAACCCAAGAAGAAATAGTGGAAAAATGGCAGTGCATTTCAGAAAGTTACTTAATTATGATGAGCCGCTAGAAACATTTATATATGAACACAACGAATCCAACGATAATCCCTACCCAGCCCCATCAAAGGAGGAAATTGAACAAAAAATCAAAATACTCAAAAACAACAGGTCACCTGACGAAAACGGTGTTCAAGGAGGAGTATAAATAACGCCAAATCAATGTTCTACTGAAGCAATCTATCCAATCACGAACATCTAAGAAACATATAGGTTAAAAAATTATAACTTCGTTCCGCTTGAAGAAAATACGCCCCTTTCAACCCAACAATAATGCAACCAACAACAACAATATAAACTCCGTTAAACTAGTCTATAAAACAGCAATATAATTGTATCCCCCAAAAATTACATAACACATAATAGGTAAAAGGCCTGAAATGTGTATATAGACTCCAGTGCCGTCCATCCAAGCAATGCAATCAAAAAGTATCATTCTTCTTTTTCCACTACGTCACCTCACTCGATGGTTAACCTAAATAGTGAACAGCTGTTAAGGGAAAAGGAAAGATACGGTTGTAACTGATTACCCCCGGACCAGCAAACCAGCCATCAGTGTGCCAACCGTCATCGAGGGCAATCATCAGCAGACCAGGAATCGACAGCAAGTAAAATCCTTTACCTCGTGCCATCTATTTGGGTGTGCCTTCTATAATCTTGTCCGTTGTATTCTATTTAGATGAGCATTTATTTTCCTGGTCCTACTTACTTTCACCACTGACCCGTTGTAGGCTCGGGTAACCCACGTATTTAGTTTCAAAAATACGTTATAAGTAATAAGTTTTATTTATTACCTATTTAGCACTGTGTTTTGAGATGTATGTATCCACACCATTTTAATATTTCGAGACTTAAAAATACTACCCAAATTGTAGTTCAGATAATTATTTAAATGGAGTTAATGAGAACACATGTGACGTGGAGAGGAAGGATGTCATTTTTGGTTAACTGCACTATCATGCCCACCTCCACTATAATGCCGCTTATGGTATCTAATACACAAAATGCAAATAACATTATTTACTTTTTGGAATATTTATATTTGCCTCTCTCCTGCATTATTATTAAACGCTTAGAAATTGAATAAATACACAGCCATACTGTAACAATATTATAACGTTTATAGGTTATACAATACATATATATTAATATATTTTAATTTTTGCACAGAATCAAAAATCAATCAAACCTTATGTAACAACAAACCATTCACGTGGCAGAACCCCCATTGTAGCCAGCAGCAGATTTCGTCACTGATTTTAAAGATATAAATTAACATTTTGTGGAATTATATTATTATGAGGTACCTATACATACATAATAAATATATATATATATATATATATAATATAGTTAATATAGTATAGTACACAGTTTACTAAATGCGTTATCAAAATTCAAAATTGATTAAAATACAATTGTATACATAAAACGTTTGTAATATTCTGAGTATATAGAATCAATTAATATAAATTACTACGGGTATTTCAATTATAATTTGACACGGATATTATGGTTTGTTTATTTTAATAATTATATTATATTGTATATTATGCTTTTATACAAGGTGATAACTTGAATCCGAATTTCAATGAATTTATATATTTCTATTTGTAGGGGGATAATTGACACAATGCTTTCTCTAAGCTATTTACTTAGTTACATACTGATTTTGGTTCATTTCAGATTTTTAATCTTAATATTAATTTAATATTTTTATCCTGATAAAATGAGCAACACAACCATATCAAACATCTATCAAATGAATCCAACAAATTGTTTATTAGTTTGTAGAAAATTGTTTGAACTTTTTTGAGTTATTTGCTGCTAACTAACAGCATAACATTTGGTTGGCGAGTTTTTTCTTGTCAAAACTTATTGAGCTCGATTTATTACATTTGTTTAATGTCCAAAATATATTCTGAATACTCCGAAAAATCGAGCATTATCAAATTTTATCAAGAAAACACTCGCCCAAAAAAAAAAAAAAAAAAAATGGTGTTCTGTTGATATCAAGTCAGCAGAAAAACTAAAACAGTTCTAACGGTGAAAATAATGTTTAACAAATTTAGTAATGAGTATTTCAACAAACTACCAACAAATTTGTTTAATATATTTGACAAGTGTCTGTTATACTTGTGCTGCTAACTTTATCAAAGTAATAGTATTTTTTTCAATTTTAAGTTTAAACTTAATGAGTTTAAATTATTATTTATTAACCTTAACTAAAGGCTTTCTTTGAATATAACTTAACTTAATTGAATAATTTTGTTTCATTAATTTGTCCATAATCGGTTACCATATTATAGCCTATTACCTAATAACCACAGTTATCATTTTAGTAACATGCATTTTTTTCGGGATCACATGAATACAATATAACAGGTCCAACCAGTGGCGAATCCAAGGGGGAGTGAAGAGAGCATGCAGTGTTTCCCCAAATTAAAAAAAAAACACTATATCACTCAAGGGTATGGATCCCCCTCCCCTTTTAGAAGAATATTTCTGGATCCACTACTGTGTCTTATTCAAACCTTCTTTTCATCTATGATTTACCTAGATAATTGGAAACACTTCAGTATATTTCTCGATGACAATATTTTGTTTTTGTAAGTGCACAAAGCATAGTTTGAAAAAATAAAACCATCTAACTCTAACTAACTATAACTCTATATGAACATTATACAGTAAACCGAACTCCGTCGAGAATCGTTTGTCAGAATTCACAATATGATTTATCATATTTTCTTTCGAAACCTACCGGTGAATTCGGCATGCATATTTTATATTTATGTATATAAATCAAGAGAAGTTTGGAAATTTCCCGACGGGCCGCGATCTTTGTGCAGACTATATATTACATTATTACAGCCAAAAGTAAATCGCATACTTTCGCGTATGGTAAATTTTATAAGTTTACACGTCATAATATACTCGTGAAAATAATAATTTTGATTTGTAAAATAGATGTCAAAACATTAATATACAGTCCGCAGTATATTATGTAGGAACATAGTAATTATTCAAAACCGAAAAACCCACAGTTTGAAAATCGATCATGGTCTGATCAATATAGGGTATATGATATATATTATGTTTTATGGTTTTGCCATAAAAATCGTTACCATAAAAACCAGATTAACCATACGTTGAGGTACATAATTGTGTAGCACACAAATACCATAAAAAATTAAATTTAATAAAATGCTTTGTTTTAGGTTTTTAAACAAGTCATTTAGACACCTTATGTTCTCTTTATATCGTTCGTCTGTAGTTACAAGTACCTACATAGTTACGAGTTTGTTGATTTGATTAACAGGGAAATTGAATATATTCGTTTAACCACATAATTATGAGAAACATTGTTGATTTAGTTACTAGGAAGATTATTTGTTTAATTTTTGAATTATTAGTCCCAAAGTGTGCTTTCCTTAACTTGTTCATATTTTTGTCTTTTATTTTACATTAAGATTATTCCCATCGTCAGATATAAAACATCGTTGTTTTTTAAATTATCTGCGAAATATTTTTGTTTTAATTATAACTTATAACTTATATGTAAGGAGATTATTTACTAGGTATGGTAAATGCTGCCTTCCCCATATTATTTTTAACTGAATCTTCACCTAACACGTATAATATGAGTATAACGATATAGATATAGAATATAGAATATCGATCAACTAAAATATAATCGTATAAAATATAATAAATATAAAATCGGCCAAATCTCATATAAGTTCAAGTATTACGTCAATACATTTTTGGCCTTTTTGACCCCTCCTCCTCCTTGTCAGCAATTGTCAGTAAATATCCGACCCCCCTACTTTATTACGTCAACATATGTCTGACGACCCTTCTATTAAAAAAAAATAAACAATTTCCGAATTTCATATAAGTTAATTAAAAAAAAAATGAAAAATTTTGTTTCATAGGAAGCGTACAAGTTTTATGTAAGCGCCTAGAGGGGAGAGGGGTCTGTCGTATGCTGACATTTTCTGACGGGGGGGGGGGTAGAACCATGCTGACGTCAGCAGTGATATAAAAAATAATAAAAATTTGTAAAAAAATAATTCAAAATATGTAAAAAAAATTTTAAATATGTAACAAAATTTTTCGTTTATTTTTAATTACCAAATTCATATAAAATTCGGAAAAAAATATTAACTATGTACCTATATATGGATAGGTACTCCACATAGAATTCGATGCTCAACTATGGTGTAGTTCCGTGGTGGAACCAGACATTGGCACTTGAAATCCATTAAGATAAACTATAATCATCGTCGTCGATAACGCGTGTAAGAATAGTATTGATATCGGCATCGTTATCGGACGCATCGCCACCTTTCTGAAGTCCATACGACACCGTTGTCGTCGTAAACTGCGCGCACACATTTATACACGCACGTGAATACGCGAATGTACATAATATTTATGTGTAATAATTAAATTTTTGATGTGCCTTTTTTTTTCTGATTCTTTTTCCTTTTTTTTTATATTAAATAGAGGGAAGGTTGTCGGACATGTGCTGACGTAATTAAGTAGAGGGGTCTGACATTTGATGACAATGGGGAGGGGGGGTCTAAAAAAGACAAAAATGTGCTGACGTAATACTTGAACGCTCCCATTTTTGAATTTAATTTTACATATTTTGATAAAAATAAGTACATATTTATGTACATATTTTGATTTTTTTTTTATTACTGCTGACATCAGCATGGTTCTACCCCCCCCCCCCCCATCCACCATGTCAGTAAATATAAGCACACGGAAGACCGCCCCCTCCCCCTAGGCGCTTACGTAATACTTGAACGCCTCCTAACATAATATAGATTGAATTCGAATATGGATATTTGTAGTTTGATATTTTGGTATATTTTAAAATGTACATATTATAGAGAAGTAATATATATATATATATATATATATTGTCATTAGAAGGGATCAATTTTCAGCGAAATAGTTAAAAAAAATTATAATGATTTCATGTTTAAGATAAATAGCATTCGAAGTTTCTCTTCAGAAAGGGCAATCTACGGTTTTCATGGTATCTATACATAAAGGAAAAAAAACTACTGAAAATAAGAGAAAACGATTATAAATATAGGAAAATAATATTATACCAAACTTCACTCAAAATCGCTGTTTTAAATGCAATAATTTATCTTAATTTTAAAATCATTTAAAATAATAATAATAATAAAATATCCTATCCTGTCAGAGGGCCAGAGAAGCAATAAACAAATTTCCAACATCTCTATCTAAACCGATTTATAAGAATTTATTTGAAATTTTAGATTTATAGCTAGAATCAGGTAAAAAATAAACTTTTAAAATGTCCAAAAACTTCAAAAACCACAAAAAATCCGAAAAACATTTTTAGTTAGAAAATATTGAAAAAAAAAAAAAAAAAAACCAAATTCATTGACATCTGAGCCCTAACAATATCAATGTAACCGTTTAATTTGAAAACAATAATTAGTTTTAAAATCATTCTCTCTGTAAACGCGGCCCCGCTGTTTTTAATTCGTGGAAATGAAAACTGAATTAATAACGCACCTTTATTTAGAAAGTTAAAAATAACGAAAACAATAAAATATACTTATTTGACGAATTTTTACAATCGCATAAATAAAAAGATTTTACGAGCTTAATATAGTTTTCCCGTCAGACTATATTATGCACAATTATTACACATTTGAAGTCGTTGTCTTCTTTTAATGACTCGCCAGACGTTTTAAAACGCCAAAAAAATATATTGCATAAAAATGTCTCAAACATTACTCGGTGTACATAATATTATTATGCCCACACGACAACGGCTATATTTATATTATGTGTTACTGAATTCCCACACCTCTTTAAACGAATGTCATTATTCTCATATCTATACCGTACAAGAGGAATATCTCAATACGTTTTATGAGGTTAGTCCTATCTCGAGTATATTATTATTATGATGTTTATATAGTACTCACTATTCACACTAATATTATAATATTAATTACGCGTATTTAGAGCGTTAAATAATGAGCAAAATTAAAAAAACCTTACTTTATTTTTGTAAATTTGGCACACACAGAAAGTTTTTTTTTTTTGTGTCAACCGTATCATGTCGTATTATTTACGTTTCATTCCTATAAACATTTTTGAAAACGACCTTATTCCATAGATATACTAAAAATCGGTATTTCATATAAATACTATTGATAACGGTGTAACGCAATATAGCAACAACGAAAAAGCCATAAAATCGTAATAGATATAAATAGCTATAATAATATGTGCGATACGGATAAACGACCGGAAAATGTCAATACAAAATTTAAGTGTCCTGTGATGAGTTTCATTCAATTATTTGGCATTATGATAATTATTATTACTTATATTTTCCATTTTTTTTTTTTCCTATCAAGTGGAATGGTATGCAAAAAAAGATTTCGCGCTTCATATTATGCGTAGGTATACCGTTTATTCTATGGATAATAATGTGCAGGTCACGCGTATCAAATGATAATAATATGGTGTAAGTATGACTATTTTTACTTTGGTAGACCGACAGAGACACGATATTATTTCAAAACGTACGGTATCAAGTAGGTATTTTTATTAGTGTACTAAGACTTACCTACCAAGTACGGTAAATGTAACAACATTCAGTAAATTCGGAAAAGTATTTACTAAATATTTAAAAATTTACCATTATATTCCTATTTATACTATTAATAGAAACTTAAATCGGATATTTCATAATAAATTATATTATAAATATACTTAATCACACTATAAACATTAAAATATCATATTTATACATATTATATATTGCATATAATATAACATATTAGGTATATAACACACGTTCTGATAGGTATCAAATTATTTATTATAAACCTTCCCAATTCACTAAATCTTGTAGTCATATTTCATACATACCTATACCTATATTGAAATCATATACTTATAGGCAGTCCTATATAGTTTTAACAGTTAAGGCTCATAAACTTTATTTTCGATGTTAAATTGTTTAATTTTGTTTTTCAAACCAAATCAAGTTTAAACGGTTTTTGGAATTCCGTTCGTTTTTAACACCGGAAATATTCTAAACCGTTTTCCAAACCAAAAATCGAAATATTCACACTCATTTTGATTGTTTTATTTTTATAAAAATAAGTGAAGAACGTGCAAAACAATGGTTGAACATGTCGTTTTAAAAATGATGTAAATATTGCATTATTTAAAAAAAATTAAATTAAATTAATACTTTACATAAAAACTATGTAAAAGGTATTTTTAAAAAATTTGTATTTTAAGGGGTGAAAATTACAATTGAAAAGTGATTATGTAGTGTTTTATATAAAGCCTAGAGGGTTTAATAATATAATAATTTTTAATTGAACTATTTAATAAAGATTGTCAGTGTAATTTAGAAGGGCGTCTCTAAGAATATTTGTTCAAATTTAACTTATTTTAGCAGAACCAGAAGTATAAAGTTGACATATTTTTGGGGAAGAATATTGTAATACATATACCATTTTTACGACTTAGTTATTTAAAAATAATAAAAAATCTCATAAAGGTGCCCTGGAGAAAATGATTATGATTTTAACCTAATTTTCAGTTATCAAATATCAAGGTTGGATAAGTTAATGATATTTTTTAACTCGTTAAGTTAAATTAATTAAAAATAATATAAGTTAAGTTAAAAGTTATTCGTATGTTTTTCGTTAACTTTGAAAAAAAAGTAACTTACCTTAGTTAAAAGTTAAAAGTTCACAATTAAGAAAAAAAGTCGATATATTTATATATGGTAAATAAGGATAGTTTTTCTTTAAGCTCAAGAAAACTACTGGGGACTTCTGCCTGAAAAAGTGTATACATACAAAAATAAAAATACAACACGTCATTGTAAAACCCATACCTACATAAATCAGAAATCAGAAAATAATTCATAACAGCCAAATTATTTATTTATTAATAAAAAATGTACTCATCACTTTAATATAATATTTTCTGCATACTGGGTAGACATAAATACCAGCCTCCGTGTAGTTAAAAAGACTAGGCTCAGCCAAAAACATGGAAAATTAAGTGTAAATAAAACCATTATTTTTTTGTATTACATTTTCAGATAAAAACAAAACAAATGTCGGACCTTTAATAAATTTCCTTAAAAGTTATAGATTTTTGTGTAACAATTAAACCACCTTTCATACAAAAGTTAAAAAACTTGTTACTAAAAAAATGTAGGATATAAAAATAACTATACATTTAAAATGGTTATATTATATATTATATGGAAACGAGTAGTATTTTAAAAACTTGGCATCTATGAAATATTATTTATGCAACTGTGTAATGTTTACCAGTTTCGCACAAAAATGATAAATAATAAAATAGTCAGGGCCTAAATATTATTGTTGAAAGTTACCATATACTATTTAGGTAACATATAAATAAGATAAACCTGTATCTATGTGACTATTTATGTATGTATATATCTAACACTAATCAAATTATAAAGACAAAATGTAATTGATTTTTATTGGACGTATTTATTATATTTCAAGGACAAAGTAATTTCAAAACTTTTATCAGAAACTTTTATCCTTCTGTCAAAATAAATAATTATTGTTCGGTAAAAACGTACACTCTGCAGTAGTATCACGGAATATACAGAAGGGAATCTTGATCAAAATGACATGGGTTCTTATGGCTGCCCGAAAAAAGGTCGGCCATACTATAAATTCATCAGGAGTACAAGAAATGTAATACCTATTTTTTTAAACATTTTTGGTCACACTGTCTCATAAATATATTGAATTTTCATATAATGATAATAATTTCTATATATGTTTACATAAGAACACTGAACTAAAAACATGGAAAGCGTATTGAGAATACCATATTGTTTCCTGACATTTTTGTTTCCATGATATAATAACGTTTTCTTAGACATACCTATATTATTTATTGATAATACAATATTGTGATATGATCATGAGATTTACAATTGACAATTTTTTTTTTTTAAAGTGTGAACATCATATCAAATACTTTTTAAATATATTTGAGTATTTATTTAAGTACATTTGATAAATGAGTAGGTATTCTTTATAGCTGTGACTGTTACTCATTGAATTATTTCAGTTCAGCCCTGTTACTATATTGTATTTTTTTAAAAATGAGAAAATTTTGTAATAAATAAATTGTAAACAGTCTTACTTAAAACGGTTTCAATAAATTCATATTTGAGATGTCAATCTGAATTAATGGATGAATGAAAAATTGGTACTTCATGGTCGGCTTTATTTTCAAATATCAATGTAATTTAAAACATAAACCATATTATATACCTACTTATTATTGTATTGATTTAATATTTCAAGAACCCAAGAAAAAATAAAATAACATAATAATGATTTTTACAATTCGGTATTTTACAAAACTTAAATGTTTAAATTATCAAAATATAATAATTATAAATATTCATGGTAATGATAGCGTTCTGTGATAATAATCATAAACAA